>VZTO01013962.1:60486-90902 GCA_013400615.1 Syrrhaptes paradoxus
GGCTCTTCTCTGTGACATCCAGTGATAGGACAAGGGGCAATGGGTTCAAGCTGGAACATAGGAGGTTCCACTTGAATATGAGAAAAAACTTCTTTCCAGTGAGGGTGACAGAGCACTGGAACAGGCTGCCCAGAGAGGTGGTGGAGTCTCCTTCTCTGGAGACATTCAAAGCCCGCCTGGATGCGTTCCTGTGGGATCTGATCTGGGTGTTCCTGCTCCAGCAGGGGGATTGGACTAGATGATCTTTCGAGGTCCCTTCCAATCCCTAACATTCTGTGATTCTGTGATTCTGTGATTCATTAGGACCTAGAGCATTTAAAATCAGGATTATTCTTGAGGAACAGACCATTTGCCTGATTGAAGACAACACAGAAACCTGCAGGCTTACTAAAGGGAAGTAATTGAGTGTTTCTCTTCTCCTAAATAATTTCCAAGTCTTGGCCCTGTATGAGTACATACTAGCCAGAAGAGGAATAGGAAAACATCAGAGTCACAAAGCTCAATGAGCACTGTCACCACATGTGATGGAACGCCAGCAGTTCTAACAGGTACTCCAGTGGGAAGGGAAGAAACTCTGCCCTCTAGATGGCATTATGCACCTGTATATCCCAGATGCAACTGGAGAGCCCTGCCAGGCAATCTAATAATTTCTCCAACTGCATGGGTACATACGTCAAAAAGATCAGATGGCAGTTCGTGGTCTCAATGGGAAAGTGACAGCTGCACACTGCTAAATGGCAGAACAGAGGCTATCCTGGGGCAGAGACCCTGTCTCAGCTGCTTGATGTGGGAAGCAGAGGAAAGGTGCTCATCCTGAGACTAAACAGAATGGAGGATCTCCCTCATGCCATACGGGGAAAGGCAACTTACAACTGGCAGGGATGGGCAATATGTGAAAACATACAACAAAAACAATAAAGGGAAAAAAGAAATTGTCCTTAAGGAAAAACAAACAAAAACAAACTCTCCTTCTACTTGGCATTTAATAGCACTGCAGATCTTAACCATACAAATGTACATTAAAACATGTATGTAGGCATGTAGGTATACATGTCCACGCATATAAAGTTACATTATACACATGTATATCTGTTTTGTTGGTACACTGGAATTAAATAATTAGTTAGTGAGTAATCAGGTATCCACGGAACCATCAGCGAAAACTGGAGTCATGCATAATGGAGTGAAGTCAGACTATTCCACATTTCATTTATCTATTCTCCTTATATATTTATAACTAATTGTAAAATCTGTGCTTGTCTCCATGACAGATTAAGCAGACTTAAAAATAATCATTTGAGCATTTTCTGCTGTGGACTATTAAAGCGTCTGCACAATACAGCCAGTGAAGATAGAATTTAATGAGTATGTTAATCATACAGATTTCATATGTGTAGTTAAACATATGGCCAACACAGGAGCCAAGACCCTATATGCCAGAAGTCAGCAGAGCTCCAGTAATTCTGGTAATATGACTGTGACTATACCTGCCCGGAATCTCAGCTAAAATCTCCAATTCTGTATTTCTACAAGACGAACAAAAAATAAATCACTATTGAATTAAGAAAAAGTGCATCACCAGGCAGACTTCATTACTGTTTCATCATTTTTTCCAAGGCCACAAAAGAGAAATGAAAAGAGAAATTATTTTGCTATGCAAGAGTTGTAAGGGATTCAGGTCTAACAGCTGAGGTAAATTAATTGGGATTTCCTATGCAGCCAGTGGAGGATGTCCACAGAATACTGGGGTTTTCTTAATAATGTTAGTTTGACATGAACTGCAGCTATTTATTTGGTTTATGAACTACACAACTGTCACTACTGTCAGCCAAATTGAATGCATTAGTATGTAAATTAAAAATATAAGGCATGATTCTAAAATCTCTGTCACACAGAACCTTTCCTCTGGAAGAAGTGCCACTGTGAGCAATGAGAAAGCTCACAGAAAGCGCTTGTGTAGAACTGGACCCGGAGCGTATACCTGATAGAAACTATTTAAAAAAACTACTGAGTCTCCCTATCTGCAATGATAGATGTGTTGGGATAAACACAGTCACCTAGATCTATCATACAGTGTTAGAAAATCTCATTTCATTCAGCAGGGAGAGTGAATTTTCAATTGTACCACATGCCTGATTGCTAAAAAAGGTAAGTTACATTATCTACTGATTACGTGCAAGGTGGCACTATACATGGAGAGAAGGGCACTGAAAACCTATCATTATTTGAATTATAAAAGTCAGGCGGAAATATCAGATTCCTTCACTGCAACCTAGCAAGGACTCTTTGCAGAACACGGTTAACATTTATTTCAATAGAGAAAATCTGACAGGTTTAATAAAACCAAGACAATTTTCCTTGACTTCTGTGACTTACCTTTTCCTCACTGACTACACTTATTTCTCAGACCTTCTGGCACCAAATCATTATTCTTGTCGCCATATTCAATACTATGAACAATTTAAAGAGCATTTGTTATGTCAGTCAAGTGAGTACCACATAGTTTTCCCTGTGGCACATAACTGTAAAAAAAGAGGGATTTTACTGGAATTTGGAATATTATAGAAAAAAAGAATTTTTAATATTTTATAATAAATATATGCAATTCCATTTGGTTGTGCTAAAATGAACATTAAATGCTTATCTGTGTTCTCCATATTTTTTTGTAAAAATTCCAGAGTTCTATCTTGAGGATCCTATAGTTTACCTGTAATTTTCACAACTGCATGCACCATAATTTAGGCAAAAAATAAACATTACAGGTAAACTAAAGGATCTTCTAAACAGCATCCTGGATAAAATATTAATATGAATTAAAAATCAGATATTAGAAATGTTTCTTCCACTTGGAAGATGTTGGATTCACTACCATGAAAAAGGATATTTTATGTCATTCTACCTACCATTCTATCAAATCAGGAACAGCAGAAGTTACTCACTCTGCCGTTCCAATGTGCCTTGTACCTCACTTGGATAGACTGATGGGTGTGACAAGAGCACTGAAATATCTGATGCACAGAAGCTAGTAACATTTATTAAAACCTAAACTGACTGCATGAGCAGGCTAAAGGAGAAAAATTCTGATATGCAGCAAAATTCCCTTAACACAAGTAGGTGATGGGGTATGACATGATGTCACACTTTAACAATTAAATGCAGTTTTAACAGAATAGGAACATCAGTTGGAACATATTCTGTTAAGCACTTTGCTGCTTTAGCAAATTTAGACAGATTACTGCTTTGTGGGTATCTCATAGTAGAAAGCAGAGTTGATCGTTTTTTGAGTTTTTACCTTTTTTCAACAGGTGCCAAAAGCTCAGAAGCTCTGCATGGTGAGATCCAAAACATTTAACTTCTGAAACACTGCTGTGGTGCTTCATAGCAGATGCATTTCAATATTCTTTTTTCTCCCTAGACTTAGTTAGAAAAGAAAACAATACCATCTGTCATGCAGACTAAAATTCCCAGGAGGCACCACGGTTGATTTTAGAAACTAAGTATTTAAAGCTTTAATTGAACTAAACAGTCAGAAAAATGCAGCTATGTATGGCCTCCTTCATGCCTCTTCCACCAGTCATGGAGGCAATGACTTAATGTACAGACTTGTTTACTTTAAGGCACTCTCCCATTTCAGGAGATGGAACTGTTTGGTGGAACAGCAGATCATCAGGCTCTCTCTAATGATAGCAGCAAACGGTTACAGCAATGAAAAATAGAGCAAATCTGAGCAGCTCTTCCTACATCTAGTGGGCAGAGCTATTTTCAACATCCCTGTGCAAATTCATACAAATCCCTACTAGATCATCTTGATTTTTGCATGGCAAAAAAGAATTTGCCATTAATTTTGACTGGCCTAGAAAAAAAAGTGTCAAATGAAGCAGCTGATTTTCAGTAAACAAAGTTTTTCCTCACAATTATTTTCAGAAACTCAGGCTCTTTGCCCCTGCATGCTGTATGTTTCTTTAAATGGAAAATAACATAATTATTAATTTTCTGACCATTTTACATTGTAGTACATCGAAAATGAGGGCCAAAAAAACCCCAAAAAACAACAAAAAAAAGGAAAATGTAAGAGCAAAACAAAAACCATAATCAGTCCACTCAAAATAAAGTTATCTTCTCAGTTCACTTAAAGGAAATATGTACCTTTCTCATATTTATATTTTATCTTTTTCATAGTTCATTGATATCATGTCTTTCTTCCTGTGCACAGTAGTAAAAACATAATATGGGAAATACTTGACATACTCCCTCATTCATTTAATGGTGATGATACAACGAAAATTACCCCTCTAATACATTTGAACATTTAGCTTATTATCCTGAGTGAGTTTTCTCCCAAAGCTCAATTTATTAAAACAAAACACATCTTCCTATGATGAACTGCAAAGGGCAGAAGGGCAAAATTCTGTAATTAAAATTAGAGTGGTTTTGTGACTCTTCCCTAGCAGATACCGCTTCTACTGCAGCTTAGTTAACTGAAACTTTCATTGAGTCTCACTCACCCTCAAGCAATGAGATTTTCACACATGAATTAGGCTTTTCATTTGATAACTTCAAGGTTACAATATCATGCTACCCCAGTGGCTTGCTATTTGGTGAAAAAATGCAAGGCTGTGAGCAGCCTTCAGTCATTACTTTTTGAGGCCAATGGAACTCATGTCCATTTGTGCTGGTTTTGGTTGGGATAAAGTTAATTTTCTTCATCATAACTAGTATGTGGCTATGTTTTGGATTTGTGCTGGTGACAGTGTTTATAATTTAGGGATGTTTTAGTTATTGCTGAGGAGTGTTCACACAGAGCAAGGCCTTTTCTGCAACTCATATCACCCTGTCACCACTTCTTTGTTGACAATGTTTATTTTCATTTGAATGTAAATACTGCATTTTTAGCAAGGCATTAGTTGTGAGCCATCATAGGCTAAGGCAGGTAAATCATCTCTTCTGAAGAGTGGACACTGCCCCACACAAGCAAAACTCATTAAGTCCTCATGGCAAGGTGATGGTACACTGCTCATGTAACAGAGGGGAGTGGAATGGGACCATGTGTGGTCAAATGAGGCATGAACATACAGCCATGAAACAGAATTGGTGCTAGCGAAATTATGATGTCCTATCCTAAACACAGGCTCCACTCATCCCATAACAGGTGGATATATCCCATAACTTGTCATAAGACAAGTATGGTGCACCATATCATGCAATGTACATGCCAACTCCTGCCATACAGATCAACTTACAAGCCTCAAAGGAGGGCGCATGCCTGCACTCTGCTCATGTCAAAGACTTCAAGTGGCTTCTGGGAGGAAGGGCTGTGGGCTCTTCAGAAATGCAGATAAGAAGGCAATCCTGTGTCTACCTTCACAGTGGAACCAGCACAGAGAGAGGGTTGTTTGGATTAAGTGCAATTCATATTATTTTTCCCTGCAGAGTGGGTCTCAGATCTACAGTTTAGAAGTTCCTTACATGTGGTAACTCAACATCTAAGAGATGGATAGGTACATCTAGACTTGAAACCTTAATTCCACCTCCTCTGTAATCTGTTTTACTGTTTGTTTCCTGTGCAAAACATGTTACCCTATCAGACTAAAGCAGGGTATTGCAGCCCTCTCCTCTGAGTTGTTTCCACTTCCATGTCTTTGAGTTAAAATATAAGAATACTTTCAGATGGAAGAAGCTAGAGGAAACCACCAAGCTTCCCAATGTATTTGACTGCATGCCACATTCTAGGTCTTTACTTGTCTACAGATGCGGTACTAAGGCACAAATAGATGAAACAGACTGTGTAGGATGGATGCAGGAAATCTGCAGCTGATATGGGAACTGAATCCAGTCTTCTTGAATCTTCATCCAGTATCTACTCACCTTCCCCTTTCTTCCTGAGGAATTGAAAGGACATGCAGCATGTGAAAGGACATAATACCACCAACAAAATTAGTGTATCTTATAGAATCCCTTTTTTACTGGCAAAGCACAGCATCATCCAAAGTAACCTCCATTAAGTGTTCTTTGGTAATTTTGTCTGAAGCAATCCCAGTCAGCTCACTTTCTTCATAGTCAACCAAGAGCAAATACTTTCTAAGAAAGTTGCACTAGTGCAGTTGCAAAAAGGAAGTCTGCAAGAACTGTAACATTTCATACTGTTAGTCATAGTTAATTCATACTGAATTATCCTCACTGCATAAATGTCTGTGCAAATGACAGATTTTAATAAGCCTTCAAAGCTGACATAGTATTTATCACTGATTAAATTTTTAAAATCTAAATAACTATGGGTTTTATAGACATGTTTAGACTGAGACTGACACTAACTCAGTCTATCAGTTTAATTCACCTGTAATTATGCAGGTGCTTGGGCAGCCTGTATTTCAGTCATTTAAGGCTAAATTGGGGAAGAGAGCCCACAGCTCCATATTGGATAATAAAGCTCTAGGACAGTCTTAAGGCCTTTACAGACACTGGTTTTCAAATACAGAATGTTCTCAAAGCTTTCCTCTGTGCACTGTGACTATGTAAACTGCTCTTGCTGGACACAAGAAATAGTCTACAATCACGCAATGAGAGTCCATATAATACCTAACATACCCAGGAGGGCAAATTAGGGTTTAGTGAAACATTTCCAACTCATATGCATATGACTTTGGAACTACAACATTATTGTTTTACTCTAATTGTGTACATACCTACATATACCTGAAACTGGAGGTTGATGCATGTCCAAAATAAATGATATTTCTTGTACATTGCTGGCTATCATTTAAAAAAACCCCACAATTCTTCTGGTGAAGAAAGCAGATTAAAAAAATGAAATTCCACCAAGGATATGATATGTTATTCACTGTGCTTCATTAATATTTCACTTTTTGCAGCATTCCAAATACACAGAGAAGTTATCAGAGAATTTTTTTTTGCCTTCTAAGAGTTAGAAGGCATTTGATCATAACTGCTGAAGTAAATTAAGTGGCATTTCAAGAGCAGCCAACTAAAAATGCTGAAGGCACAAAGGAGTTTTGATAGCCAGGAAATCACAATTAATTTCAACTACATAAAATGGGATACAAGACAGTATGAAGCATTTGTTATTTGTCATCTGTTTCATTTGATTAGAAACGAATGGTATTTATCAGTCAACAGAGTGGAAATAGAATTTGCTGTAAATGATAAAGGATGTAAAAAGATTATAGGTAAAAGGAGGAATAGGAGAAGATGTATATATATTTCTTATCAAAGCATATGATAGCTTTCACTTGGGCTTACTACAAAGACACTTTATTATACTGATTTGTATTGTTCTGTGAGAAAATGTCTAGATCAAACGGAAGTTAATAAAACCTAAAAGGTATTACAGAAATTTATTTGGCAATAAATTTGACAGCATCTAAGTATAAGAAAAAAAAGACGTTAAATAGAGCTCCACTGATATGGAAGCCATTTAAATAAAGTTTTATGTGAAAATTAAGCCTCACCCCTTTATTCACATTTAGATTTGATAATTTTCTAGTCCATATCCAACAGTCCAAGATGACTACAGTTTTCCCCACATTGCCAGAAATTTCTGAAGAAAACCACCATGTACCTCATATTTAACATGCCAGTACTCCAGAAAGGGCAGAAACAATTTATTTCATGTATGGAACAGGTACTCTTTTCCCATGTAGATATTAAAAATAAAAGACAATAAATAATCTATTATATTGTATAAGTACTGGCTAAACTATCCATTCATCCCTGTGCTAGTGGACAGCTTTTCTCCTTTGGTACTTCATTCACTTGAAACTTAGTTCAGACTCATCCATCTTTTTTGTTTTAATGTGATCAGCCAAGAGAAGGAATTAACCAGAAAAAAACTTACCTGCTAAATCTAAGCTTTTATATAATGAAAACATTACACCACTTGCTCAAACTTTTCCCTAGACGCACACTGTCATATACATTTAGATACATTTATATACATAGATACAGTACCTCATTTCAAGAGAAGTTCACTCTAGCAATAGGACAATGAATATAGGCAGGGAGGAGGATGGATAATTTTACAATGCTCTAACAGATGAGGTGACATTTTGCAATGAGATACACTTGAGTAACAAAAAACAAAGATGAAGAGATACTAAACTATTTCTTAAAAGTGCTGATATTAATGAAATTATATTAATAGGTCTTAACGGATTAGGTCCCACATTCTGACTATTACTTTTACTAGGTTCCATTTATAGGCAGTCTTCAGATTCTACATTGCACAAATAGAGGACCAACTTTAGTAAGCACTTTATTTTTATTAGCCTTGCTGAATTTATTAATTGTGTATGATATAGCAACATCTAATCATGTAAAGTAAGATTAAAGATTCTGACACCCACATCACAGGAACTAACAAACAGTAATTTTTCGTTCCTTTCTATATAGACTAATAAAATATTTAGAATAATTACTCTGCAAATAGTAAAGTATTAGAACTGCTAATTGCATATAACTCAAAAAAAGTATGCCTCTTAAATAATAAACCATAGAGTCTTTGATATTACAATTTATACTCTTCAAGAGAAAAATCAAGTGCAAGAATATGTAACATTAAACAACACACAATAAACAACCCTTTGTTTTAATTATCTTGGGCCACAATTAATGTTGGCCCTGCAGTTCATCTTTCTACTTTGATAGCTCCTTAGACTATTTATGTAGATTAATTCTTGAAGTGCTGGCATTCACTAATACATCCTGTTAAACAAGCCATGGCACAACACTGACATCAGTGAGGAGACCCATTCACTGACCTTCCAAAACTAGATTCTGTCTGTCCATAACATTACGTTACGTATCTGGGCAATTTGCCACAACTGATAAAGGCTGTGACATTATTGAACAACTTCCTATCAACTGAGGACATAAAGAACTGCAACTGTCGTGCAGACCGATTAAGAACAAGGTGAAGCAAACACAAATCATGTATATTTGGAAATAAAAGACCACAAGGAACCTATAGTCATTCTCCATTGACAGATAAAGCAAGACTATAGCAAACTGTACATTTTTCCAAGTTTTACATGCCTTAAAATTTAATATCATGTGTTTTTTTTCCCAGGGCAAAATCAGAGTTAATTAATAATGTTATTACAAACATTAATTAATTAATGTTTTACAAACAGCCTAACATTTCAAAGGAAAGAAAAATTATAGAGATTGCCCATACCTTTCAGATTTCAGAATGTGTGTTTAGATCCAAACATTATTATAACTGTTCATGTTTTACTTTTAACAGACTCCTTAAGAACAAAAATCCAGAGTTTTCAATTGATCAGAGTACAACTCAAAATAAAAATTAAGATGCAAAAGAGCCTTCATACTTAACCAAAAATGTACAGACCCAGTGATGAAGTCTTTGTTTACCAAGATTCTACATAGGCAAAACGCCAGTGAGATCATTCTAAGGCATGTATCCATACATGTAACACTACATAGATACTTGAACAGAAAAGAATGGAGGAAACACTTGATACGTTAAAAATATGCCTTTGTACTAGTCCATAGTTATTTTAAAATATGCACAGTCTTTTCCCTACACATTGAAATCCATGCTTCTGTCACGGAGCATGAAATAGGTTCATATACATAGCAGTTAGTCTTAACTGCACCTTGTCCATGGTTGCCTGACAAAATTTTTAAACTTCTCCTCTAGTTAGGAATTACCACAAGGTGCACTATTTTGCACACCCTAATTTTCGAGAAATGCACTCAAAATGTAGACTGTGCAGTTATCCGTGTGGTCTACAAGAAAACAGATTTTCCACAATCTAACAGTAAAAAGACCTGATCTCAGTCTTCAAACAAGCAGTTCACTGATTAAAAGCTGAGCAATAGAAGACAACGAAGCAATGCTGGTTTTATGACACTTGTCACACCACCTATACTTAATAATTGAAGCAAAATCAGTGAAAACAATTTTCCTTATTAAATGGTCTCAATTTAATTAAAACAATGTATTAAGTTCTTTTTAAAGAATCTGATGCTCAACATTAGAGAGGGATCCTTTCAGTGATTCTAAGACTAAGCTTCTTGTTAATCCTTGGTAAATGAATCATAAAAAAATAGCCCATAACACGAACAGGTGAACTGTGAAGGATTAGATTTATACTACAGGGTGATCCAGTAACAATAAATGATTGAGGCAGGGGGCAGGGTGGTCTTTTACATGTGAAACCATTGTAGTTCTTACCTCCAGAGCTTTCAAACGCTCCAACAGCAATTTTGTCTTTTCTTTTTCCTCTTCAGTACTGCTGCTTTCACTTCTTGAATCTTCATCTGCTGGCATGTGAACTTTTTCCATGCCTCCTTTACATTTCCTAGTGTCTTCTGACAACTTTTCCTGAAACAATTTTTTAAAACGTCATTACTCACAGGTGGAAATGAAGTTAAATATGCAAGTATCTTCAAATGTCCCTTGTATATGAACAAAAAAAAGACAGAGCAAGTTATGTGATTACAGTACTAAATAAGTTATGTCATGAAGGGTCTACGAAACATGCTTACTATGGCAATTCTGCAAAACTGTATGCACAACTTAACTGCTACACTTACTTAAGATTTTTAAAAAGTGTAACTCATCATCTTTTTAATAAAATAATTTGCATTTTCTTCTTTAAAAGCTGAAATGAAAATTGAGCATACCAGCTTTAAGTGGAAGCATTTTGCCACTGAGACATAAAGCAGTTTATTGAAGAAAAGCTAACATATGTTCATGCCTAATGTATTTCACCTTTCCTCATCTAGAGTTAATATTTGAATTACTAAATAATGGGCTGAGAACCAAGCTACCACCTGAATACTGATTTGAGATCCACACTAATATAAAACTGGAGAGAATCAAACTGACAGCAAAGCATTCAGAAGCACCCCAGTCTACTGCAAGTCAGTCAGACTGGGTTATTATCAGCTGCTGCTGAGTTGACCATGGTTGCTGAGTTTTACAAGAAGTCTAAAAAAACCATATGATTGAACAGTGAATCCTACTAACTCCATTAATTATGTGTCCAATTGCTGTGATGGGAGAGAGAATGAGATAGAGCAAGTAAAACATCAAGACTACAAGCAGGCAATGTAAAATATTGCCCAAAATGACAAGGCACGCATAAGCGTAAAAAAAGAGAACTACACAGATGTACAGAGTGAATTATCATCTGAGCGCAATACAAAGTGGCCAGTCTCTACCTTGTAAACCATGTTCTCTGAGCAGATGCAGCGTGGCAACTAATGACAAGATTAAGAATGGAAAATGTGAGGTAAAGCAACATTAAATAATGGGTGTCAACACAAATCTAGAGCAGTCCTTTAATGAGTATTTAGTTTTCTTTGTGTGCCTTTTTTATAATTCTTATATACAAAGGCACATACTTTCAAGATCTTTGGGTTAGTCTATAAGTGAGATGTATTTCCCGTAACTACGATGGAACACAAACTCTAAGCATAAAAATATTTATCTTCACAAAGAACTGATTCAGGTTGAATAACTGTGCAAATTAATTCTTCAAGAGTTAACAGCAGAACATTATCTTAACTAAAACCCATAAACACAACTGAATTAAAAATCAGCACTGTGAATCACATTTCTAACAGTGTCTTTTTAAAATATTAACTATTTTGGAAATTGACTATTACTATGTTAAAACTTTAATAAAGAATCAATTTTATAAGCTATGGGCTTAATCACGGAATACTCTTACACAAACCATGAGGCACAGATCTCACTCTGAGCCCCAAAACATAGGAATCAAAGAGCCAGCCCATCAGGTTTCCAGCATTAGTGCTATCCTGATCACAAAAGAACCATGAACATTGTAGTCTTTTTTTTTTTTTTTTTCTTGCTTGGTACTCACTGGTGCAACGATGAAGCATCCATAAAAGAGCCATTAAATCATTTTCCCTTCAAGTTGTCCTGATGAGTGCATTGGCAAAAAACACTCTGACGAATTTGGGGGAAAAAAAATGTCAAAGGTATGTCTGATCTAACACAAACAAAATCAATAATTTTTAGGAGAGAATGTGACATAAATTAGATATGGCTAACAATGGAAGAAAATGTAAACACCTGCACAGGGACACCTTTCCTGGGCAGCAATTCCAAAGGACCGGTAGAAGGAAGCGCAGATTACAACATTTTATCACAGAAAGGGGAGCAATGCAACTTCTCACAGAGTAAATCCCAGTCACCTGAAGAAGTAACCCGTTCATCTTTCAATCACAAAATTTGATGAGCTTTGCACACTAGTGGCATAACTGAGAATACACATCCTGTTTTATTATGAAGTGCATAGAATACCTCAAGATACTTAATACTGTTACCCTGCCTGAGTGTTTAAGTACAGCTCACATATTTTCAAAACTAGTTTATTACTGAGTTATAATAAATGAGTTTCAGTGATGCAGGCATGGACTAAAAAGGTCCCTGCTATGTCACCAACCTGGAAAAGCTGCAGACTAACCTTAGAAACTGTGCGTAGGCATACAATTTGCTGTGGGCACTGTCCTGTCACTTCAGCCAGTTCTACCTGGGTGACACACAGGAAGGGTAGAGTGGAAAATCCACACTCAAGAAAGCAAAGAAAATAGGTGCTTCTTTAACACCCTTTGTGGTTAAATCAAGACAAGTAAGAGGGAGGATGACAAAGGCTTTGGAACAACAGAATCCTCTTAAGAGTGAAAAATCTGCTAATATCAAAGGCAGCTGCCTGCTGGCAGGAGGAAGGAGGGGGCAGAGAGAAAGAGATGCAAGAGGAAATATGTATCTCCTGCGTGATGCTGATCAAATCCTACAGAAAGCTCTCGAGCGAGCATGCTGAAGGTAGCAAACAATGGCGCAGACCAGCTTATTCCTTTTATTCCGTAGATTCCTATACTTCTGTTAAAGACCATGCTCTGAATCTTCCAAACAGTCTCTTTGGTATGCCTCACGTAGTGCACAATTAAAGGCAGGCTGGGTTTTCAAGCTGAATAGCAAAATACTCTCCAGGTCAGAAGCCCAGCAAAGGCAGAGTAAGTGCTACCCTGCTGATCAACACAGTTTCATTTCTGTGAAAAGGTAACAGATGGAAATGGTGCTCTGGAAGTAAGCTGGACAGGCTAAAAAGAAAAAAGGCAAAAAAGGCAAAAAAGCAACAACCCAGCTCTTGGTCTCCCCAGACCAATAAGCTTAAAACACATGCCTGTACCATGAGAGGAAGCAAATCCAGCAGCCTGATGAGAATTCTACGGTAAAGGCTCATCTACATCTCTAATGCTCTGTGTCAACAAAGAAACAATAAAAATATTAAATATTCAAATTTTACTAAAAGGAAACTAGGATTATCTGGTTCACTGTAGAACTGTTCCCACGGAAATTAATGAGAAACTTACAATCAAGTCCCACATTGTGTAAACTTCTCAAGCTGGTTTAAACTGTCATTGCTTTTCTGAAACCAACAGTATTTTGCAAATCTAAAATGACATCCTGCCCTGACCATTTTTTCTAAATATTCAGTTTGTTCTATAAATCAAACAAATAGTACACTGATAATGAACCCTTTGATCAAACATTATAGGCCCAATAGTCAATAGAAAACACCAGATGAAAACAGACCCTGCAGTCTGGAAATGGCAAGCTTCCTAGAATCAATGAGAAGATATAAATCACTGCAGACAGTGATCTATGAAGCTGTACAATACAGCGACCTGACTGAGACTTATCAGAAAGCTGGTTTTCAGTTAGATGAAGTAGGAAGGTGCACTATAATACTCCCTCTTTCCACTGAAAAATAAAAGTAAGACCAACAAATTAAGAGTGCAGGAAATCCACCTGAAATTCCAAAGAATAACTTGCCAGAATTTGTAGAATATAAAGAAATATGTAGAATATAGGAATATAAATATATTAATATAAAGTCAATCTTCTTCCTTTCACCCACCTTTCAGAATACTGAACAAAAAAGTGTTTTCACTGTTTACAAACAAAAGAAGTATTACTATAGTAATAGAAAAGATTATATGGTAGCTTTCAAAAGATAAGAGACAACACTGTTTATTTCAGAAATTACCTCCTCCTTCATCCCAAGAAAGGCAAAAGGCTGCTGACCTGCTGGACACAGCATGGTCACTGGGATGCCTTTCCTCTAAGACTCATCACCTTTTCAAGGAACAGACAATTGTCAAAGGGAAACTTTGCCAGCTATTTCTTAACCATTATTATTTCAGAAATTATTGTACTTTTAAAGTTTGATTGGTAAAATCATCAGTACTCTGTTCTTTGCCCTTTCATAGAATCATAGAATCACAGAATGGTTTGGGTTGGAACCAACCTTAAGGATTGTCTAGTTCCAACCCCCCTGCCACGGGCAGGGACACCCTCCCCTAGACCAGGTTGCTCAAAGCCTCATCCAGCCTGGCCTTGAACCCCTCCAGGGATGGGGCATCCACAGCTTCCCTGGGCAACCTGGGACAGTGCCTCACCATCCGCATAGTAAATTATTTCTTCCTAATCTCTAATCTAAATCTACTCTCTTTCATTTTATAACCATTACCCCTCATCCTATCGCTACACTCCCCAATCAAGAGCCCCTCCCCATCTCTCCTGTAGCCCCCTTCAGGCACTGGAAGGCTGCTCTAAGGTCTCCCTGGAGCCTTGTCTTCTCCAGGCTGAACAACCCCAACTCTCTCAGCCTGTCCTCATATGGGAGGTGCTTCAGACCACTGATCATTTTTGTGACCCTCCTCTGGACCTGCTCCAACAGGCCCATGTCCTTCCTGTGCTGAGGGCTCTAGAGCTGGATGCAGTACTGCAGGGGTGGTCTCACGAGAGCAGAGCAGAGGAGGAGAATCTCCTCCCTCCCTGAGTGGTCTCTCTGTCAAATCCATGTCTCTCCAATTTAGAGACCAGGATGTCATGAAGGACAGTGTCAAATGCTTTGCACAAGTCCACGCAGATGATGTCAGTTGCTCTTCCCTTATCCACCAGTGCTGTAACCCCATTGCAGAAGGCCACCAAATTTGCAGCCACAATTTGCCCTCAGCGCCCTTTTTTTGTTCTTAAGATGCTTTCTAGGAATGACATGGACATATGAAAAAAACTTGTGAAATAATGAACTCACTTTAAAATATTTCAATTTGTAACTATAAAATTTCAAAATAAGATGAGTAAATATGTCAGGTGATACAAAGAGAAAAAAAGGTAGCTGCCAAATAGCTATTCTAGACATTCTTCTTTGCAGTCAAAACCATGATTACGCACTAATTGAAATAAGGACTCTTCTCTGGTAGTAACGACAAATGCATGATATGAAATGATCATACAGTTCCCCAGGTAACTTATGTTCCAATTTTTCCTGGTTTGAGATTTTACTATGCAGGAACTCCCTACCAAAGCAAGAAGCCTTTAAGAAAACAGAAATCATTAACACTGTTAACCAGCAGATGGGCTTCTACAGGAGGAGGCCAAACAGAACCAGCGGCAGCACAGCACCTGCCACAGCTCTCAGCAATGGAAGATGCAAAGTCCTGCACCGGTGGAGGGATAACCCCATGCAGCAGCAGAGGCTGGGGCCAACTGCAGAGGAAGTTATCTGCTGTAGGAAAGAGAGAAGATGGAGCCAAACTATTCTTGGAAGTGGCACAGTGAAAATACCAGACACAATGGAGACAGCTCGGAACAACAGAAATTGCAATAGATATTACGAAAATGATTTTTTTTTTTTCTCCCATGAGGGTGGCCATATGGTCACTGGAAGAGGATACCCAGGGAGGTTCCTGAGTCACAGAGATATTGCAATGTTCACTGGGCAAGCGGCTGTAATAACATAATGTAGCATAATCTAATCCTGATATAAGGGGATCTGGACTCTACAGTACTGATCATAAACAGCAATCTCTCACAAGGACATGTGACAGAATTCTGCTTGAACCAAACAAGAATTAAAAAACGATCAAGATCTTTGAAATGCTGATTCTCCCAATGAGCGCTGGATGACATGAATTGCCTGTCTGGAAACTGATAAGTAATAATTAGAGATGACATCTTATAGAAGCTAAAGATCATTTTAATGTGATAAACACAAGTCCTCCAGAGAAGGGAAGTGTTTCAGAGGCAATACAGTAAATATCCCTCAGATACAAACAAACTTTATTTCAATTTTGGGTGTCAGATTGTGATGCCTGAGTGTTTTTTGTTGGGTTTTTTTGGGTTTTTTTTTTTTCTGAATTCCTTTCAATTCTTCAGCTTCTGAAATTTCTTAGAGACAATGGTTTTATAATTATTACAAACTCAAATTCTTCTGAGAGTCATGTCTGCAATTTTCCAAAAACATACTTTAACCACACATTTAACCCAAGAATAAAATACATGTAGGATACATAATTAAATAGTGCTTATGATTGCTCATAACCACTTATTTGAGAAAAAAAATCAAAATACTTCACAATGTAGTTATTAACAGATTGCATACAGAGGCAATGGTAACAGGCATCCAAGAATCCAATCAATATTGAACCCAAGCTAAGAGGCTAACACAGCATGTCAGAACATTTAGTGCTTTCCATGGTGTCCCAGGAGCTTCCACAGGACTTTCTAAATAAGATACTTCCTAAATACCTATCTTAGATTTCAGTGACTAAATTTGGTAATCCAGGTATACTACACTACACTTTAAAACTTTCCTGATATAATAAAAGCAGACTCTTAACCTCCAAACCCAAACTGCAATTTACAAATCCACATACAGAATTATTTATGTAATAATAAATTGTGAATGTCTATTTTCTTGCAAGGCCATTCTATAGTCTCAACCTATTCTCAGATGATGTACTTTCAGTGTTATTTCCACTGCAGAGCTCCTCGTGTTCAGCACTATTGTTCACTGTGAATGAGCGATATGAAACAAGAATTTTCAGACTGTTGATATAGATAAAAACTGTAGATGAGGGTTTCTTTGTAGTTTCGTGAAAAAAACCAGCCCCAAGCTATGCACAGGTAGCTCAGCCTGACTGTACAAGCTGAAAAAAGGCAGCAATTGCTCCAATGACTACTGACTTAAAATTCCAACAAGGTTAAAAATATTTTTCCAGTGGCACCTTGCTCCCCTTTGTCCCTGCACCATGATCTCTTTTTTTCTTAATCGTAATTAACATTTGTTTACTGTGGCTCAGTCCCTCTTAAGTATCCTCTTTGAAATTTTGCAGTATCTTCTGATACGTTTTATAACCCATTTCATTCAGCAAAACCTGAGATGTATAAAAGACACTTGTACGTTAAGTCAGAGCAACGTGAAGTAAGACTGATGAGTGCACAAAGTGTATCCTGCAAGATGCTTGGTAGGGGAGTAATCACTGATGTCACTGTGACCTGAATATGTCTGTTCCACCTGCAACTTTAAAAAAACCCAACTCTTTATTTGCTAATGGGAACCCCATTAAACACCTTGACTGAGGTCTGAAAAAAAAGTTAGAATGCAAAAAAAAAAACCACCACAACACGCAACAAGACAGTGCAGTTTAAATGACCTTTGAGCACAATGCTACAAATATGACTTCTGGTTATACCTTGCTTACTTCTATCTATGTATTCAGCTGTTTTGTCTTGCTTTATTTTCTCTCAGTGAAAGGATAGACTAAAATATAGCTTTGCTTTAGATAGTACATTAGCAAGTGTAATAATAATATTTTTTGTTTAGCTAACAGATTTGTTCAGAACCAAAATGGAAGGGAAAGAAAGGAATGGACATATATCCCAAAATTTTAGAGAAACATCTCAAATTGTTCACAGTTTAACATTACTGTTGTCAGGAAAAACATATAAAATTCTTCTTTTTCATCTTTGGATTTGACTTACAAAGTGAAGAGTGAGCAGTAACATTCCCTAGATTAAATAAGTGTGATGGATAAGAGAACAAAGTACTTTCTTTATGTTTCTGATATGAGCCTCGTACCACTCGCATATCAATCTAAATGTACCACACATTATTCTCCACTCAGAACACTCCTCACTAGTACAAGCTATCACCTCTACTGAACAGCTCTGTGGTAACATTAATAAATTCCCTGATGATGCTTTTATTGGCTGTCCATGCATCAGAAACATCTACTTCTTCTGAAAAACTTCAGATCAAAAAGGACTGTAAAAGAAGAAAACCTTCACAGTGAAGTTCACTATTAAGTGCACTTATCAGATCAGTATGAGTAGATGGAGTTTCTTGTCTTCAGGTCCTCAGCTGAACGTCAGTCTGGGGTGTCAAAGTGAACTATGCTAACCTAGAGACCAAATATTGCTGTTGACACCATCCTGTCTTTAGTGAATGGATATTCACATTATCAACAGCACCCTGGCCCCAGCACTTTGTCTGTCAGAAGTGAAATCAAAGCCTGACCATTCTGGAGGTGACTCTTCCAAACCAGGTTTCAGGAACAGTGGTGGCAGGGCAGTGTGGAAGCAGCTCATCGTGTTTGTTGTTCTACCAACTTTTCAAAATGGAAGACCAGCTACAATGAATACCAGTTATCAGAAGAAAAAAAAATCATTCTAGAAGCTAAACTCTTCCTTCTTCATATGTGTGTACATGATATTATGAGAAGAGAGAATATGCAGTGTGATTTTTCATGCAGATATCCTCTCATAAATTGGTTCATTATGGTACCATACTTAAAGTAATCGTCTTTCCTCCCACAAAACCTATATGGGGCATTTAAACTTTCCTGAAGGAGTTTGTAAGTATTAAAGTAACTACACTTGACTAAAGTGACTGTATTAAAATATCTACCTTTGACTGAAATTAAAATTACTCTTCTTGATCAGTAGTGCACATTCTTTCCAAAATAAATACAGTGGTGCACTGGTAAGTGCATTCTTCTGTTAAAATTACCTTCAAAGAGAATGTTTGTGAATATACAAAAATGTCCTTTCTTTTTCTCTCAGAAATTTAGTAAAATTTTAGATTTTTTCAGCTTTTAAAAATTTTAAAAAATAGCATTGCTTTCTGCTGGTTTGAAAACATAGATGAATCACAGTTCAAAATGCAGAGTGAACAACATCTTTTATGGAGATGTGGAAACAGGGAGAGAGCAACTGACTTGGCCATATATAAGACCCACCCTTGGAATACCAACGAATACAAACTGGTTTTTTCAACTTTTCTGCCCAAACACTTCTGTCACTACACAACTGATTGCATTAAATGGTGTCTATTTATTATTTCTTATTCATTATCCTTGTTCAGAAAATTGAAAGGATTCAATAGATAAAAATGCTTCTTATTTACTTGCCAGACCCTCTTGCCCAACCAGAACCTCTTCAACACCAGCCCAGGACAGGCAATGCTGTGTCCAGGTCAACAAAGCACATCTGGATCCTGACAGGGATCTGCACAGGCTACCGCTAGGTAACACCTCCTTATTAAAACCTTCTTTTGGTCAAGAGACAGGAGACACACTACAGACCTGGGAGCTCTAAAAGCAACTGCCAGATGGGAGATGACAACAACTCCCTGGGGATCTCACTGCTCTGCTGTGAAACAAGAGTGGGGCTGGAAGTGGCGCTGGGTCCCACAGCAAGCGTGCTGCAGTGGTCCCGCAGGCTTGCTTTCTCACAAAGCCAAAGCGTGGGCTGTCCTCAGCCTGCGTGCCAGCACAGCCCTACTGCTGGTAGCCCTGATTTGACCGACATTGAGGAATACATGCACGTGAAGAGCAACAAGTTGGCCTTCACATACAAAGATACCGGCACCCCTCCAAGAAGCAGACAAATTATTTTAAAACTGATATTTGCTATAAACTCCAGAAGGTTATTACACTCTCTCAGGACTACCAGGCAGAGGCATGTTAGAGCCATACTATTCTCTCAAATACATCCCCTGAATTAGAAAAAAGGGAACCAGAAGAACACCATTAAGGGCAAGATTAAGGCTGCCGACCACCTGCTGTGCACAAATGGGAAGTCCCTGTATGCATCAGGACGACCTGTGTCAGTCAGGCTGTGAACCGCATCATCACCTTGCTTCCAAAGAGTGTCTCTGAATTTATGTTATGCCTGTTTCATATGTATAGGGTTCAGGCAATGTATACGGGCTGATTTTTGTGGATCATTCCAAAAGCAAGAACTAGAAAAAAGATACAGCAAAAGATAGAAACTCAATATTGTAGAGGAAAATCTAAATGTAGAATTACAATCAGTATCATACATAATAGTATCATCAAATTGGTCGATCTTCGCCTCTTGTTTCTGTGGATACATAGGGATTGTGAGAAGGAAAGTACAGCTTGTTTTCTGAGAAACAGGCACACAAACGGCACATTTCAGTTATGAAACTTCATTGTGTTAAACATAACACCATTGCTTTGTTCCTGTATTACAAACAATCAAAAGGGGGAAACTATTTGCACATATGTTCCTTGCAACAAAACTATAATTTTTAAGTGTCTGAGGAGCACCATCACTCACCGTTGGGGGCAAGAATCCAACCTCAATTTAGTTAAACATGGGAACAAATATTTACCAGAATCTTTGCACAGTGGTGGAAAACTACCAGAAGAAATGCCATAAGGCATTAGTCACCACCAAGCTAGCCCTGGATTTCTCTGTACGGAAGGGCAGTCCAACAGCGAATGCTTCTGTCTTTGACAGTCCAGGATTTCCGGTAGAGCTCCCAAGAGTGCAGGTGGCTCCTCTTCTGTCCTTCTCTGGGAGGCACAAAACTGATAAGCTTTGCTTAGTAATATTCTCCTTAGTAGCTTAGGAGGCCTGGCTGATGCAGTCTCCTGTGTGCACTTCCAATATAGATACATAAGCTTAAATTTAAGCACATATTTCCCCTTCCTGCAATAGAAGTTAGTTTAAAAATCCTATGTGGGAATTCAACTAGGGAATTCAACTAGTGCCTTTTTCTGGTTTCAGCCGGGCCAGAGTTAACTTTCTTCATAGTAGCTGGTAAGAGGCTGTGTTTTAGATTTGTGCTGAGAAGGCTGATATCACACCGATGTTTGTAGTTGCTGCCAGGGCAGTCAAGGACCTTTCAGCTTCTCTGCTAAAAACTACAACAGTCCTTTTTGGCACCCAACTTGAGGTCTGAGTGTCCGAGAGACTGAGATGACCCTGTGAGAGGGGCAACCCAGAAGGAGACAACCCGGAGCAAGAGACAGACTTCCAGACAGATTCTCATCTATATCCTGTGCATGACATGCATGATATGGAATAGACCATTGGCCAGTTTGGGTCTCAATCCTAAACCTAAGGACAAATCCTAGGCTAGTAATCAGGGTTGTGCTCCCTCCCCAGCTGCTTCTGTCCCTGCAGACACTGGCACAGCAGAGAAGCTGAAAAGTCCCTCATTGTTCTGGTAGCAACTATAAATAGCATGTTATCAGCCTTCTTCTCAGCACAAATCCAAAACACAGCCCCTTACTAGCTACTATGAAGAGAGTTAACTCTGTCCCAGCTGAAACTAGGACAGCCTTTTTTAAATTCATGGCCATGCCCCATCTATAAAATGTTACATATCAATGGCCTAAACATTAAGCTTGTATAATTTTGTGTTAAGATAAAATTATATTGCCAATAGATACAGTTTCTTGTCTCATGAAAGAGCTGATGAAATTAACAGCTGCGCAAACTAGAAGTGACAGTCTCAACAACTGTTCCATATTTGAGTCTCACAAAGAATGCAGAGAAAAAATTGGGCTGATCTGGCCAACAATGTCACCTGAAATGTGCATGTATCACTTACATAGTCACACCTTTCTGACACTCGCTTTGGAAAGCAATTGGCAAAACACTCCAGACTTCATGACTGAGAACTAAAAGTCTTGGAGGACTGGAATTACTTTATATTTTTATTGAAGTTATCAGCATAGAGTCTTTACAGATAAATCTTCTTTCTTAGCTTTGGATAAAGCAGCACATGTATTCATATCCAGCTAGGGGGCAGGAAATGGACCTGAACTTTCTTATGTTGAAAGCCACTCCCCCCGTGAAGCTGCAATATGAGTTAATGATTGCAACAGTGATGATGCCCTGGAAATGGGACAGATGTGGAGCTGTGCCATTCTCCTCATGGTGCACACTAAGCCTGAGAAATCTCTTCTTAAGTCATTACTTCTCAAAATCTTGTCATCCCTCCAGAGAAAAAGAACAGAGCTAAGCCACAGTCACCCAGCCAGCTCTTACTCAATAGAGTAAGAAGAGCCCATCAAAATGCTTAGGCTGCAAATGCTCCAACAGCCTGTCACCACTTTACTGACAGTGCAGTCTAATAGATACCAAAATGAGCAGTGGAGCAAAAACGAGACAGGACACATACCACTTTCAGAAAGAAACTGAAGGAATCAAGCTGGTCTTCTCCATCGCACCCTGGGCCAAAGAAACCTGAAAGAGTGCCCTACTATTAAGACTACCTGTAATCCCCATTGAGTCTTTCAGCCAGACTTCTCTTGGTCGAGATTCAACAGCACTGACCTCAGCACAGGGATCATTCTCCTTGACAAGATCCCTACCCCATTACTCATATCTTTCTCCTCCTGAATTTGCATAGTTCATCTCTGAAGACCTGCACTGTCCATCGTGATGAAAATTCCTTCTGCTAAAAAGTAGTCTAGACCATGTCAGCTGGTGAACAAGTGCAGTCAAAGACACTCTGCACTAGCACAGAAGTTGAAGGCTGACTGGGCCTGTGACATTAGATAGGGTGAGTTTCAGGCTGTCTAAAATCCAGGATTTCAGTTCCTGCTGATCAAAAGAACATGCCTGGTCCCCACAGCAGTGTTTGTTTGGAGTGTAAATTTCAAAGCAGCACAGTGGGGTTCTGAAAATGTTACAGTGCTTGCAGTCATGAGTTTTTATTTCCCTAAGTTTTTCATACAAATTCATGTATCAAAATCCCCAAATTCCCAACAGCAAAACCTCACTTCCATATTTTTTAATACAAGACAGGATAGCTCCACTTGAAGACCATTTATGCTCGACTTTGAAATTGATTCCTTTACTATTAAAAGTATTCGCATGGTAAGCAAATTCTGTGGGGGAAGTAACCCTTTTTCCAAGTTCACAAGGAAACACAAAAAGGTTTTTTTTGTTGTATTTTTTTAATCTCTTCATTATCTGGCTCAGTACTTATAACAGTTCCTGTTACCACAGAAAGCAGCAGTTCATATATATTAATGACATCTCAAATATACCTGAGATTAAATCATATGTTGTTATCCCCTTTTTACAGACAAAGGTTAAAGATCGACAGGTAAAGTGAATCTTTCCAAGGAAATGAAGAAATCAATAGCAAACGAAAGAATCAAAATCTAGTCTTCCAAACACAGTTCTTTAAACAGCAGCTCATCCTTCCTCTCCAGTGTGACTGCACCAGGTCTGTCCTGAGTGCACATATTGACAATTCCAGAATTACAACAGATTGTGAACTTACAACAAACTCTCTTCCTCATCTATTTTGATCACTGTACACTGACATAAAGTCAAAAGGAGTTAAAAAAAAACCAAAATAACTTGAAAGCCTTGGAGTGATCTGTAATCAGAAAACACTCTACCTAGGCATCCAGTACTGTGATCAAACAGGAAACAGACTCTATGTTTTGATATCCAAGTCGCAACGACAATTTTAGAATCATAGAATAGAATCACAGAATCATTTAAGCTGGAAAAGACCTTTAAGATCATCAAGTTCAACCACAGATTTAGGACGGAAAGACTGCTTGTTTTATTGTCTTGGGTTCAAGTACTGCACACAATTATTTCTGGGGATCACTCTCCCTCTTAAAGTAACTGTGTCTTGAATGTGAATAATATTGATACACGAGGTATTGATTTGACCTTTCATGGTCTTACTTTTAGGTGGACAATGCCTCTTAGAAACATCATAAAATCTCTTACATACTAGAGCCTTTTAGTCAAGTAAACTTTCAAGCAAGAAATACCATGGTTCACAGCCATTCAGCTCACACATATTCTTGTCTACGTTCACGAGAGCATTCATTATAAATCTTCCCTCAGTCATTATTACGTAAAATTATAACAGAGGACAATTTTATTCACAATCTTGTTTCTAAATTCATTTAGCCTAAAGAAATCATATCATCCATCTCTAAGTCCAGCGAATTCACATAGGGCAGCTAGCTCCATACAAGGGGTTAGAATATTTTGCTTCAAGTAAAAACCCCAGCAAGACCTAACAAAACATTGCAATAACACTACACATTCTGGGCTCCATCTTATTATTATTCTTCTAACATGATCACTATGCAACATTTAATGTTCATTAGCAAGAATATTTATTCTGGAGTCAAGCATATTGATATTATAATAAGAACTCAATTTCATACATCCCAGAACAATAATTAGATTTGTAAAAAAACAAATATGTCAACAATGGTCAATAGATCAAACGCGTTTATTGCACAGAGGTAACTTTTATGACTATTCAGATATGAATTTGAACAGGCTTCATACGCTAAAACTAACCTACCATGGTGTCAGAGAATATGGGACATAAGTTGATAAGTTACATTGGAGATTGTCTAGGTCATGTCCTTTCTTTGTTATGAAATACACGGTTGTGAAACTGCAGTAAAATACTCTATTGCACTGAGTACTGATCATATTCTGATCATATCGTAGCAATCACAGTGAACAGGCATGATTCAGAATATGTTCTATAAGGTAATTTGTTTAATTCTAGAGGACGGCTTTCTAAACAGTTTTAGTATTTATACATCCAGTAAGTTTTGTGTATGCATATGAAGACATATATATCTATCTCACTTGGAATTCAGATCATAAAAATCTTTTTTTTTACATTAGCTCACATCTGTACTTCATTTACAGAATAATAATATGGTCATCACATTCCCTGAAACCTGAATACATCAGCATTTTTAAGAAACATTACCTAGGTTGTACACACAAATCCTAATCCCATTTGTGATAAATATATAAAAAAACTGTCTGAATGCATTTGGAAAGATACAAATGAAATGCTTCTATTGCAATATTGATGCCTCTTGACAAATCTGGACACAGTATTTGCAATAAAATTCATCATATACTTAGATGATATGTTTGTCCATGATTTCCACACAGTTGGTTTCAGTGACATATTAATGATTCATATAATACTTTATTAATACGTTTTTCAATGTTAAAATACTTTGTAAATATTTCGGATCACAGATTCTTTCCCAACTATTTGTTTTGAAGAGCCTTTCAGGTATTAGCTTTTATTATTACCTGCAGTTATTGCCTGAATCACACTGCATCATTTTTACCGTGTGACTGAATAACAAACACACATCAAGTGATCCCATCTCCAACCTACATGGCAGGTAGCCACATGAGGGCAGGAATGTGCTGGTTTGCATGTGAATGGAGCCATTCCTTGAAACTCTCAGAAAACAAACTATTTGTTCACAAGTTTGTCATAAAAGTGAACAAAAGGGATGTGAGAATGAATGAGTCAAAGAGACATTCAGAAAAAAACCACAATGTTCATGGAAATATTCCATATTTTTGATCTGTTTTACCAATCCCAGACTGGCATATGATGCAGTAGCCTAGCTATTCCTCCAAGAAAGGAAAAATTGCTTCTGAGTCATGAATCAGGAAAATAAATTAATAAGCAAAGAAAATTGCTTATTGGCCACATGGAAGAAATGAAAATTGATAAAAAATAAGCTAACTTTGGTATCATGAGTGAAAATGTCCCCAAGAACAAGAAGAGAACAAGAAGAGAAGGAAGCTGTTATGCAATATGAAGTAGAAGATCTAAAATAATCCTAGAATACCAGGCATATGGGTACTTTAAGGTCCTGGGACAGAGATGGGTTCACTCCATAAGGCAGCTAGGCTAACTACCAGCTAGCAGATTCAAACAAAACTCCACATCCAGAAAGAAGGGGAAAAAATAGCGTTAGACAACAGTTTGCTAGGTGGAGGTGGATGTTGGCTAGAGCTGAAGGAAAACAAAGAAGTGTTCTTGCTGTCATTAACCAGGCAGAACTGACTTGTTCTTTTGTTGGTCAGAAAATAAACCCAAGAGATTTTACACAAAACACACCACGGTACCCATTCTTCTGTCTGGCAGGAGATATCAAATGCCTACGTTGGTATGGCCCCAAAGGAGAAAAACCCAAAACCACAACCAAATTTTCTCTTCTTTCAAAAATTAAGAAACAAATAAAGGGTGGAGGAGAAACTACATAGAAATATACAAGTACTGAAATTGGAATGACTAGTTTATTTCCCCTCTAGGAAAGCTGCACACTAAATTTCAAATTTCGAAAGACCACAGAGCTATTTTTTTTCCAGTTTAGTGCCCAAAAGAAAAATAAAGAACACTGAAACCCTCAGTCTGATGGAAAGAAACCTAACTACTTTTTTATTTTTCTTGGTGAGAGTGCAAAAACAAAACCCAAAGAAGCGAAAACCTAATTATGGTATTATCTCATGGTAGTTTCCAAGGTAAGCCAGAATACAGAAAAGCAGATAATACAATCTGTCTGTTATAGACAGACAAACAAATTATCCACCTGAAGGAGAGACTGACACCAAATCGACTTCAGAACACCCACTGTATGGTGGCAGGAAGTATGGATTTAAACTGAATGAAGAGGAGGGAACTGAGTTTCAATTTTGTATCCCAAAAGGGTAGTAAGTAAAATATAGATGCTTTTACCACCAGCTTCTAAAAGCATAATGTTCTATTATAACTTCAACAAAAAGTTTAATTTTGTCCTGAAATTAAATTTTACAGGCTATCATTTCAACAAGAAAAATTATTTTTTAAGTTTAATCTAAAAGATTCTTTTCCCTTCAATTCAAGCTTAAATGAAAATTTAATTACAGTGACAAATACCCTTAAATTTAAATTTTTGTTTAGCTATATTGCTGTATTTTTTATCCATCAGTTGTAAGAATGGACTAATATAACTAGAATTTTTGAAAAGTGTTTTATCTGAAGGATCACTACCTAGTATAGAATTTAATATATTATTTCATCATTTTATATCTTTATAAGGAATGCTTATTCTGTTTAAAATGATACAGGATAGGACTGACTTAATTAAGTGTTTTTTTAAGAATTCATGTGCAGGGTATCTCATTCCTGTTTCCAGACATTTAAAAAGGCTTTCCACAACTTAAGGTTCACTGCTTCCAGAATACCACAGTACTTTAGAAAAATATAACCCACTCCTTTCTTATAAAAAGCATAAACAGACCTAGTTCTCTTTGAAAAACCTCTACAGTCTTTGGTCTCCTAAATTCTGTCCTGAGACACTCTCTCTCTACCCTAAGTGAGGCTGATAAAATGCACCTGCCACAAGCAGGAATAAGAAATTACAGAGCTTGATATGGAAACCTCACACACAATAACAATACATAGCGAATAAAGCTACCCATCACAATCTCAAGGTCAGGTTGTCAAAAGAATCTATGTTTTCTAGAGATGCTGGATTACATTACTTAAAATATTAAGCGCTTTAATAATGTCTTCAAAACTAGTTTCTCTGTCCCCTGTTAACTGTGAGGAGCAACAACAGCAGATAACACGACAACAATAGAGATGAAAAATATTAAACTGTGGTGAGAGAACACCTTGGAAAATGTATATGGTACCAACCACCAGTTACAAGTATTCATAACTAATAAACAAGTAGAGGAAGCAATGCCAAACACATTTACCCCAGGAGTGAGATTTTTGTTTTAAACAACTTTTCTATCACAAAAACAGATAATAAGTCACTAATACCTGATATACCTTCATGATATTGACAGTGCCTTCTCCGTTCTGGCCTGGGGATCCTTGGCTCTGTAGCAGATTTCTCACTGTTTCCTCCATTCTAAAGAATGAAAATATTTATAAAAGTCAACTGCATGGAAAAAAAATTAAGAGTTGCATTCAGCGTTTTTGTTCTTTACAAGAGCCCAATGCATCCATGGCTACCATGAAATTAATATTTAAAGACAATCCTGGCCTTGTAATGTTCTCATACTCCATGTTATGAATAACATATTAAGGGCACTCTTTTATCTTTTGAATATGCACAGTAATTAGCTGTATTATTAAAAGCCTACTGGAGCTCAGTTACAAAAATTAAAAACAAATGTGTGCAAAAGACATCACCTTGTTAATAGTGTAACCAAACACCATGATAAAATGACTATCATTTAGGAACAAAATCAGTCAGACTAAAAAAAAAAAACCACAAACCCCTGCTGCATTTCTAGCCAATTGTCATAGTTTTGTGCAATTTACACAGTGTCAAATACATTACTGGTATTTACTCTCGATGTTGTAGGTGCAGCAGTGTGTGCCAACACATTTGTTTATAGAGGCACAGCTGCTGAACACATTCACTCTTCTCTGCCCTTTCAAATGAATGTAAAAAGCAAGTGTAGGCTACAATGTGGTACTACCGTCTCATGAAAACATAATCAACTTCAGTTCCATTAGTGAAAGAAGGAAGGTTTGCACTTTCATTTTAGAAGGTGTTAATAGACAGCATCAAAAGTAGTCTTTGATCTACAGGCATTCATCAAGCATGTTACAACTGACAATAATGCTAACCCTCCTGAATGGAGGCTGAACAGAATGAAGAGTTCTGCTCCTTCGCACAACAGGACCGCTGAGCATAACGGAAGCCACCTATGAAACACTGGTCCCATTCAAGGTAGATCAGAAACTAAATCCGCGAGCTTAGGAGATGTCACTAAGGCTGACCACAAATAAAGGGTCTGGGACTACAGCTGGTTTCAGCTCTGTGACTACCAGTAAGAAAAGAAAAGGGATCAAAAGCCAGAGAAGCAGCGATGGACACAACAAAGACACCGGGTTTCACAACAAAAAGTGCTGAGTGCCAATTCCAGCCAAAGGTCCTCACATTTCTCTCCATTTCCCATCTTCTCACCCAAATTCTCATCCCTGTACAGCTGCTTCTTCAGCTGTGTGAATGCAACTGTTTTTCTAACCTTCCCTTTCATGTTTTCTGTTCTTTTCCTTTTCAGCTGTCTCAATCCCTTGACACAGTTGGAAAAACAGCCCAGCTGGAACAGGGTCTGGAGAAGGGAGACTGCTGGGGGTGATGCGAAGGCAGGAGAGAGAGAGGAATACTTTAAGCCATATTGCCAAATATGCTGTATATTGAAACTATGACCTTGAAAAAAGAGACAGTATTCCCAGGCATATCAGACCAGAAACTGCCTGCTGTTGTTTATTTCTACTGTGTTTAGGGAAACATGACTTTTGTGTACCATTCTTTGCAAATGCAATTGAGCAGAAGAATTATTCACAGCATATATATATATTTTTTCCTAAGGTAATAATCCAGGGAGACAGCAAATATTAGCTAACTGCTCTGGCGAAAGGCCAATAACATTATCTTTTATATAAGCCTCATAGTCTTTCTGTTCTTTCAGTCTTATCAGAATGAATGGTATTGGCTAATTTAGCAATAATATGATGTTTTGCCAGGTTTTCTCCTTTTCAAGTCAGCCAGCTACACTACTTTTTGAGAAGCCCACACTGGGTATTCATTCTACTCAGATGAACACTGACATTTTACTTATTCGTATGATGGGTTTTTGTCATTGATGTGCAGACTTCTACACTGCCAGAATGTCCACAGAGTAGTTGGACCACCTGTTGACCAAATGTGAATAAAAACAAGCCAGCTCTAATCTCTAGTGCAGACAGGGGTGCAGTTTTTCAGTTGCAGATTGGACCCATTTCTGCTTATAGGCTGACCTTAATCAGATGCCTTTTACACAAAAGAACAAATCATTTTGGTTCATAATATAAATTCCTGAGCAGTCCACACTGGAAGATTTCCTTTCTTAACATGCTCGCTATTTCATTTTTAAATTAATAATGTAATAGGATTCTTAATTATTGTGTTCACATATGCATACACAGTTCCAGCTCTGGTCCTCCATACAGTTTTTACAAATCAATAAAAAAGTAAAAATGGGAGAAAGAATAAATTCAACTGTCACTAAAATCTGATTTTTTTCAATTTAGGTCTAACAGCATTAATGAAAACATAGTCCAGTTGTGCATTAGTATCATCAGTTAAACCAGCTCAGAAAAATTATGAAGAACTCTTAAATTCAACTTGTTATTTCATCTTCAGTCAAATTCAGACAGTCTGTTTTGGACAACAGGCCATTCTTGTCAACCAGCCTCATAGGGACTTGCAAGCACAGAAGTTCACAGGCAATTACACAGAATCACAGAATCACAGAATGTTAGGGATTGGAAGGGACCTCGAAAGATCATCTAGTCCAATCCCCCTGCCGGAGCAGGAACACCTAGATCAGATCGCACAGGAACGCATCCAGGCGGATTTTGAATGTCTCCAGAGAAGGAGACTCCACCACCTCTCTGGGCAGCCTGTTCCAGTGCTCTGTCACCCTCACT
>VZTO01013962.1:91485-115764 GCA_013400615.1 Syrrhaptes paradoxus
AGTCTTCATCTACCAGAGCAAACTCCTCCTTTGTCCTGACTTTCTCCGGGGCTACAGGGGTACGGGGCTCCTCAGGACAGCCTCCGGCGGTATAGACAGAGACAAAGAAGGCATTCAGTAACTCTGCCTTCTCTGTATCCTCTGTCACCAGAGCACCCACCTCATAAATTAGAAGCACCTTCTATCAGCATAGATTTCTATGCAACAGAATAATCTTTGCAACTTGACAAATAGCTCAGTTAAACACAGCTGAAACTTCTGTTGCTTTGCCATTTGCAGCTATTACAAAAGTTTGTAAGAGTTGACAGCCATAAAGCTGAACCACAGGCATAACAGGGACACCGACTGTGTGGTCATGTCACTATAAAACCAGCAGTGAGAGGATCTTACAAGCTTTAGGTACTCATGGAATATTCAAAAAAAAGGAAAGAGAAAACTAGTTTTTGTCAAACAAGGAGGTGAAATCTGCTTACACTCAAATTTACTGCAAAGCTCTGGTGGCCAGTGCTTTTGCAGGTTAGAAGCTGCTGCTTCTTCACTAGCATCCCAGTTGTCCATTTTTAGGAAAGACTGCTTAACCAAACATGGCATAGGATAATAATTGAGACTTGTTTCTTATAAATCAGAATATTTGAAGCATGAATTAAAGGCAACTTAATTGAAAAGCGTTTGCTATATTGTGGTCTGCAATACTCTCCATAGCGACAGTGCATGACAGAAAGATTTAGTACCATTTCTTTTAAAGAAAGCAAGAATGGTTGAGCCTCTATAAATTTAACTTGAAATCCCATATTTTTCTCCCTGAACAAGGGTTCCAAAGGACATGTAAATTTTGGAAGTGAAGCAGAAAAATTAGGAGCTTTACGAAAGGCTATTTCTACACATCAACCTATATTTTCCTGCCTTCTGGTAACCACAAAAGGTTTTCTAATCTTGGTCATGGATTCTAATATCCTAGATGGACCCACTCCAACATCAAGCACTTGCTGATTACATCTAGAATAGCTCTCCCCCACACATGTATTCTGCCTGCTTGCTGGCCTATGCTAAAAAACCTGTTTTGCCAAGGATTCTGTGCATCTTATGTAACTATCAAGCTGTTACCATCTGCAAAAACAGTCTCTAAAGCTCACCATTCCTGAGTCTACAGTCTTCAATCACTATTTAAGAACATTTATTTTCCCCCTTCTTCACTGTTCTATTTACTGTCTATTTATCTGAAGCATCTCATCAGTACCATTAAATTTTTTGTTATATCTATTATTTGAATAGGAAATTGAAATTTTCTTAAAAATGAAGTGTGCCTTTTGATTTTTCTTTTTCTTAAAAAGCTATTTTCTCTAGGGGAAAAATAAATTAGACCTATCTTCGATAGAAGCTTCTGAAGTTTCTTTACAAAATGTCAGCTTAGACTACGGAAAGTCCTCCACCAGTCCTAACCTAAGAATAAATTTCTCAAAGTTTTAAATGGAAGAAGAAATGAGGCACTCTGAGACCAGAATCTGTTCATGGAATATAAGAGTTTAAGGAACATAAATTATTAATGCTACTGCAGAAAGCACTGTCAAGATTTCATCTGGAATATTATCTGCAGTTTCGATCAGCAGCATTCAGGAGTGGCTCATTCAGAGAGGATTCAGTGAAGAGACAGCTCTGAGGCTGTTTAGAGGAATCCAGAGTGTGTGCCACGAGAAGAGATTAAACTTCTCTTGCTACACTTAAGAGACCAAGGCGTTACACTGGTATGACCTCCACAAAAGAATCAGCGAGAAGAAATAAAATTGGAAAGAAAACTACACCAACCTAAGGCCAATGATTAACAAAACAAAATGGGAATACAGTAGTCAGAAATATATTTAGGCCGGAATCAGGATGTTTTTAATCACTGAAAAAAGTGAGACTCTGAACTAGCCTGCCATGTAAAGTAACAGGATGAGAAACCTAAACAGTTTTAAGCCAGAGTTGAGCGGTTTATGGAATTAATTACACAGCAGGGTCAAAAGCCAAGGATTTGAATTTATGATCCAAAGGTCCTTGCTGCTATTCCTCCTGAAACAAAATCAGTCATTCCTACATTTGAAAAATGTAATTTGTCCTGTGCTGTTGAGAGAATACTAGGAAATCAATCCAACTGCAACATACAGTTATTCATTCTGGCTTTGTTTCTGTGTGTGTTTCTGGGCAAGAGGGAGAGGGGAATCTGGAAAGGACACATCACTCTGCCCATCAAGCAGCACATATGGCACAGAAGCTCAGGCATCCAAGATGGCAGAAGGAAGCTTTCTCTACACTTTTGCTGCAACTCAAACCCTGTCTGGAAGTCAGGACCTGCCTGCAAGGACCCACAGAGCTGCAGGAGACTTGCTTGTAAAGCTTCTTGATGTTACGTTTCTGACAGCTCTGCTGCCTCCATCTCCTGCCTGGCCCTGCTGCTGCAACTCAGGGCATGTGCCAGAGCGCAGTTCCATCCAGGCCAGGCAAGACAGACCCTCCTGGTGTGGGCACATCACTGGTGGACAGTCAAGTTCCTGACTTTCCTTCCAATTTTCTCAGGACCATCACTTTCATAAATGGACATCTCTTTTGTTCCCATCAATACTGGGACATGTTCAGAAAACCTGCCTGCTTTGTGCCTCTCCCAGTTCTGTCATTTCAAGTGGACCAAAGCCACAGGCTATTTTGTTGGGGTTCTCCCCAAGAACAGATTTTAAGACCACACAGGAATTAAGCTTTCCTCAAATACAGAAGTGCAAGATGGCACAGGAGTTCTTTCAGCCCTCCAACTCTGCAAAACCTTCCCCATGTATTTCCCACTTCCCAAACAGCTCTTTCAGACCCATCTCAGTTAGGTTTATTGATTTCCTTCCCTGAGAGAGGTGTCTCTCACAGTCTGCCAGAGTAATTTCACACATTAAGAGGATTTTCTCTGACCAACCTCTCAACTGTGTAGGACATGCCTTAATGTCCTGTCTCACTGCAGAGGAAACCCATTCTCTTCTCTCATCCCCTGTAGTGTAACCCTTAGAGGGGCATGATCTTCTCAGACCTAAAACTTTTCCTGGACAGAGCAAGCTTTCCTTGAAAAAAATCCTTCCCATATATCCTCATCTTTAATTCCCCTTCTAGCACAGGGAATTTTATAGCCCATGCCCCTTTCAGCCGCATCCTCCACAGCCCTTTTTACAATTCTGCCTCCAAGTTGCACGTAGTTGTTCCAGTTCTTGAAGGTGCATGACAGTTTCAACTCCTTCTCCATTGACCCAATTCCTTCAAGATTCCACAGGCTGGCAGCTACCTTTTGCTGGGTGCTATCACTTTGCGTTTTCATCACCCTCAAGCTGAGGTGACAGTACTCGGTGGATAGTTCAAACGCATGTCACAAGAATTCCTTCAACTTGATACTGACTTACAGTCTCACAGAGGTGCATCTGACGGTTTCTAGAGAATCTTACTGAAGAACCTGAGGTTTGTATTTCAGCTTTTCCTATGTCCTCATGCTATGCAGCAGGTGCAGGACTCTTTTTAAATTCTTAGAGAAAAATATCAACATATCTTTCTCCATCTTTAGCTTAACTTACTTCTATGTAAACAAAACTCACAGGTAGATATTTTCTTCCAGGTCCTACCTATAAGACAGTGAAGCTTCCTGCCTCTCTCCTAGACAGTCTCCAGTTTAAGTCTCCTTACTTCTATTTTCAGTTACAGCCTCCCTGGAGATGTGGTCTGGGTTTCAGCTCTTTGAGCTGTCTGACCCCTTCCTACCACCTGATCACCAATAAAGGAAGAGGTTCCCACATGGTTTCGCAGCTCTTTCAGCTCTTGGTTCAGCTGTGAACCAGTTGACAATTTTGCCAGCTGGACTTTGGTCATCTCTTTGGAGACAAATCTGACTGGCTTTCATGGCAGATTTCTCTGCCTCTATCCAAGCCTTGAATATCTCTCTCCAAATCCATAATCCAACCAAACAAAAACCCTCTGTTTGACTCAGCTGCCACATAAATTTGTTTGCTTACTGATATGTTCTTTTGAACTTTAGGTTTGGGGTTACGTGCATCTCACTTCCCTCACCACTCTGTTCAAAGCTCTCCAATGGACCAGGTTAGACATTCTCCTTACAGTGAGTTCCTCAAACTACGAAAAGGCTTCAAAGCAAACAAACTCACACAACACCCTTTCCTGAACAAATAAAAAACCCAAGAATTTATATCAAACATCAGATTTTTTTTACGGAGGAAAACTATGAAAATGGTTTTACAAGACATAAAAGAAACAAAGAGAGCTCACTGAGCAACAGTTCCTGTTCACTGCATCTTTGCAGGAGTGTCTTTCCTTCTACCTGGTCTCAACTAAATTAGTAGCTTTCTGAACTGCAGACTGCCTATTCCTCTCTGGCCCTAGATTTCCATTACCTCTAGACATGGCTGCCTGCTCTCCTCCGTTCTCCCCCTGATCTGCAGGCTCATCTCTGGACTGTGCAGTGACATGCCAGCCACACCTACAGCCTTGAGACCCTCTGCTCTCCCCCACGAGCCATAGCAATTCTCACGAAGTGGCCTCTCTTTCCTGGGGCTTTGTCCAAGCCTACTGTTCTCAGTGCACCGACCGCGGAGAGCCTGCAGCAGAGCTGGGCCATTGCTTCAGATGAGTAGGTAGCCAGGAGAGAGACACAAGCTTCTCTAAAGAATTTAGATACTGAAAATGGATTTAAAAAAGCAAAGCAAGAAGTGAAAACAGATATGTGATAAACTTAAAAGAGAACTGACAGATGGGAAATTCTGAGGCTTTAAACCTCAAAGGGTCTTCTCCGCATTTTCAGTTCTGCTTAGGATATGACATTGGTACGTGCCTTATAGCAGTATGCTGGGCAAAGCCCTACAGAAAGCACAATAGCCATCCTTAATATTTCAGTTGGAAAATAAAGTAATAATATCCTTCACAATAGCAACAGAAAAACACATACATAATGTATAATTTATGTTTATTCTTTCTGTTCATCAGAGCAGGTGCTTATCAATCCAGAAACACCAAGGCAAATTCTCCTCCTGCAGCACCATCACAGACCTTTTCCCACCGCAGGCTCTGAGCAGCCAGTTCAGCCCTGTGCCATTCACTAGTAGCAAATCCAAACTGCACAAGCCATGCCCTTTTCACATACTCATGCTAAACCCTCCTCCTGAAAACATATTCAAAGCGTACTCAAACTGTTGCCTGGAGGGCAAGTTATCTAGATAAGAGAAGCACATAAAATAAAGTATCTTGTGCACGATGAGGGCAACTATCGCAAGGCCATGCTGGAATTGTTCCCTCACAAGCAGAGTTTGTTGCCCGGTGTGCAATAAGCCAATGCACACGCAGAGCCAAGATACTGTTTTCACTTTGATATTGTGCAATGTTGGGTGCTAGGTGGTAATTCCACACAGCTAGCACACCTGGTTTCAGTGACAAGTGTGTATTTATACAGCTCAAAATGTTAGTTCCTTCTACTTTGCCACATCTTTCTAACTATAATTGGTTAGGTTTTACCTCTTTTTAGCTGCAGTTGGTTAGTTCTTTTCTCACTTCAATTTAAAAACACAGTGTTCCTTAAATTTACTACTATGCTCAGTGAGTGAGGGTCTGAATTGAGGGAGCTTGTCCTGACAGCTGGAGGTGTGGTTTTTAGTATTATAATGATATTAAAATGAGGATTGGTTATTTTCAGACTGTGATAATCACTAACTTGGCTGACTACTCCAGACATACTGATTATTTTCCAGGATGTTTCTGTCTTCAAGGGTAAACCTAACAATCCTTAAATGATTCAAAAGTTTTTCTCAACAGTCCGAAGGACAGTCATCCTAATCTGGGCAGAGAGTACATATTTATTATGTTAGCTCTTCCTTAATTTGCAACCAAATGAAACAAGTCTCAAGCTCTATTTACATGAGTGGAGAAGGATCACTCTTTTGAGTGGACAATCTAATCAGGTGCTCTGTCTGCTAGACCGTATCACCACTTGAAAATCACACAGAATTGAAAGCCTGAGCACAGCGTTTACTTAGCTGAACTACTGACCACTGAACCCACCAGAATTTTTCAAGGTATCCTTAAAATAATGTGGGTATGTGCCTTGAGCCTCAGATAAGCAGGGCAGGATTTTTAAAGACCTCAGCACTGGCATATCACTGCTCCCACACAAGTCTGAATCGAGTTCTCACACAATGGTAGACCTGACATTTCTCTGAAACTTCTCTACCTACCATCTCAGCCAGGAAATGTTGGAAATGTTTTCACTGTCTCTTTCTGCCATGCAGATTTTACTCATCAAACTTATACCTACAGCTAAAACTTTCCGAACTGCAGTGGTAATATTTATTTCTGTGTTGACAGATAGACAAATGCCATATGGACTGTATGGGTGTCTTCCATCACCAGCCCTGTATATGATTTTGTAACTTACAGGCAAGAAAACCAGTCCAAGACAGAAAAGCTTCACAGAAAAGCTGCTCACAGGCAATTGAAAGGATTTTTCAGATGGAAGGACTGTCCCTCCTACAATTTCCCAGTAACATATTTGGGACCTTGGGACAGGATACATTTTCATTTGCTGTAAGTGGATACAACCAAACAAGTACAGAAAGCTAATTCTTGTGTCATCTTAAACGTATGCTCACAAGTTCAAACTCTGTTCATGCTGGAGACACCAGAAATGGTCACAGTGTTTCAGCATAACTAAAAGCATCAGAAAAATTACAGACAACTATACAATCAGACTGCAAATACATCCCACTTTAAATAATGGGGTTTTTTACTTTTTTTCTTGTTTTCTACAGTTTAAATAAATATTTGTTTTTCCATATTTGCGAATATATAGATAGATGGATAGATACATCTACCAGCTCCTCCACATACACATATTTAATTTTGCACATAAGCACCCAGACAAACCACTATTGCTTTATATTACACATGGGAATGTAAAGCCACTCAAAATTAAAAAGCTCTTGTTCCATTCTGAGTTACAGCTTCAAGGGGGTAACAAGATCACCTTGACATAAATTTCCATGCACTTTCCATGAAGAGCAAATATGCTATGTGGAAGGAGGCAGCTTCTGTGGGGTTGAAGTAGTTCAAGAGAAATGTAAGATGTAAATGAGGTCCATCATCAACAAGCATTTGTGAACCCTCCCCAGTGCAAGCAAGCTCTTACGCATTTTCATGCTACACAGCCCATGGGGAAGCTTTCAGGCTCAGACTGTGCAGTGTTGTGGTAGACACCAACCTGTGCTGTCCAGAGTACAGACAGCAGCTGGAAGAATGCTTAAAAAAAGGAGGGGTTTTTTTTTTCTTCTGTAGAAATTATTATGATTTATTTTCAGCCTCTCTGACTCCTCAGTGAAGGTTTTCTTTGGCCATTGGATTCTGGACTCCAATCTTAAGCTCTACGTAATATAAAGTTATTTCATTCTTGTTATAGCTCCACCTCTTTGAAAATCTTGCAGGAGTTTTGAGACGGTTCCGCTGTCGTGCACAATCCTCTATAAAGATGGGTGAGTATGGTTTTCTATAAGTACAACCCCAGCTTAATGGAAACAATAAATAATGGCATTTTCTTTACTATAACATGTTCCAATTTTTTAATTTACAGAATGACTGGGAAATCCATTGCAAAGTATTGACACTTTCCAATTAGTGAACAACTGTAGTAAAAATCCAAGGATGATCTATAACAACGTTGAGTTTGTTCTTCTAACTAACAAATCACACTAGCTTAAGTCACCATGTGCTAGTAAACATGGTTATTCAATTAGAAAGATCAGTGATGTAAGGGCTCATCCCAGGATATACTAAGTCCTTGCTTGTAAGAGGTCTGAGGTCCACAGCTTCTGTGCTGTAAATATGCAGGTTAACATAATATACTGTGTTTTCAATTCACCGCTGAACAAACTGAGGCACAGCAAGGCTAGCCAACACGGCCAGTATCAGTGATCGTTAGAACCCAGGACACCTACTGTTCACCCTGCAGGATCTAAGCAGCAGACAACATGTTCTCTCCATATCGTTTTGTTGGTATGACTGTACAAATCTTCAGCTCTTTCCATCAGTGATCTGAGCTCTGTATCTTAAAAAAGATTTCAGTAACTTCAAATAAATTGGCAGTTTTACTATCTCTTTACTGATATGTTAATGTTTCACACATTTCATATGAATAGCTTATGCTAGTGCTTGCATAACCTTAAACAAGCCGTTTGGTTTGAAATGAAGCACAGTATGAAAAGCTTTGTTCTGTCTTTTTATCATTCCAGCATTTCTGCTCTTCTGCACTAAAATGAAACCTGAAGAATTTTGGGGAAGATACAGATATATTTATACCTCACTATTCTACAATTGTTTATCATTAAAAAATTGCGAAACATTTCAGATATATAATTCTTCTGATTAAGTGGCTAGTGAGCATGAATATTGTTGCTGTACAGAAAGATACATAACTGTTTTTATTAAGTGACTCCTAAGTATGCACACTGTTAAATTTGTTCAGAAAGTTTCATTACGTTGAACACCATACAACACGGCCTGATGCCTTCAGAGGCAAAGACTGTAAAGTTTATTAACTTCTTACATTCTTTTTCCCTTAAAATGTTATTTGTGAATTTAATACCTTTAAAAAACTAACTACTAACGGAGCTAATGGGACTTTAAATAAATAAACATTCAAGAAACCACTCCTGGTTTGGTTCAATAACCCAAATATTACATCAAAAAACAAATTCACAAGACAGAAGCAGCCCTTTCCTGACACTGTACAGCCAAGTGCAAAGGCCCAAAGGCCAAACTCCTGCAAATGTAAGTACACAAGATTCAAGTATGACAGGAAAGTTTCCCACCTTGAACTTGGGTCCTGCCAAAATGAGTCACCTGAAATGTTCACAAATACAATGAACAGCAAGAATCTACAGAACAGTATGAAACAATTACTCTGGTTTCCAACCATGAGATTAGCTTAAAACTACTTTTGAAGACAACATGGATTCTTAATAATCTAATTTCTTTTGACTTTCTGGACTGCAGCCTTTCCAAGTTTTAGCTCATAAAGACTACAATAAGAAAAGACAAAAAACCTGAGATTTTCAATTCAGCCATGACTTCCTAAATGCCTCTACGTGTAAAATGAGCAAAGATGGACAAAATGTGCAGGAATATTCTAAGTGAAGTCTGTTCTACAAATAATATTTTAATTCCTAAGGGGGATAATGCGCTCCTGTAGGTATAATTAGAATTTGTCTTTTCTTTTTTCTCCTCAGCAGAGAGCTTGCTTTGGATGTTCAAACGCACATTCACAAACAGAGGGTATGAGACAGCTTTTTGCTGATCAGCTATTATCAAGCATTTTTTCTGTACCTTTCATGAACAGGTGATGCCGTGATGCCCTCTCTGTGTGAGTGGGACCTTCTCACACAACAAACCCTCCACACTGCCCTGGGACAAGACAGTTTCCTATCCTAACGCTGTCCAGCTCAAAAGAAGTTTACCCTTCTGCAGGACAGATTCAGTAAACAGCAAAACATATCTACTACAAAAGAAAACTAAGATGTAGAAGTAATTACTGTTCCAGTCTTAAATTTCAGGTGGTTAGAAAGCAACCAACAAAAACAAGTCATGTTGGACATAAGAATGAAAGCTTACTGGTTGTAGATTTCCAAACTCTAGCAGCAGAGCAAAATGGTCTAAACCAGTAATATATGGTTAGAATAACGGTCTCCAAGGGCTTAATTACGAGTATCATTAGGTAGTGGTAATCCCTTTAAAATTATATTGACAGCTCTCCTACAACCAAGCAGTTGATAATGAGGCAATAAAAATACATGACAATGCACACAGAAGAGGGGTGGAATAGCTTCATATACAGCATCATCAGCTTTAATGGCAACAAACAAGAAGGGCTGAATTAAACTATTTGTGAACTGGTCACAAAAAATCAAGAAGTACTGAGATATATTTTGTCATTAATAACTTTTAATGTTTTCCCTTTCTGTATTTGTGCAAGCTTAACAAAAGCAAAAGAAGATAAGAAAAAGAAGGGAAGAAAAAGAATATCAAGTTGCAAATGAGATGCAAGGAGAAAGAAATAACAACTGCATTAAAAAAGAAAAGAAGAAGGCAGAGACACTTTCATGCCTCTGTGTTAACTGCCATAAAGCACTCCCCATATCTTTCCGAACACATTGCTCTGTCACAGCCATTATCCACTGTATGAAGTAACAACAGGAAAAAACCACACCAGAAAACACAGGCTCAAAATGTCAAATTCATCACTATTGAAGCCCATCTCTTCAAATTGCATTACCCTGGAGAAGAACTGGATAAAAGTAGGGGAAAGTTTATATATGTAGGATTTGCACTGAAATACACAGAAAGAACACCACCTCTCTGCTGCATTTATGTGCTTCCACTACTGCCTGCTCCTGTTTTCCCCCTGCTGAAGTAAAGCAGAATGTTGCCCCTGTATCAAATGCAGTGTTTGAAGTCTCTCTCACCTCATAGCTTGTTGTATGATGCCAGAAATCTGCTGAAAAGAGCAAAGGACCCTTTGGAGGGAAGGCCAGCTGTCAACATGGAAAACAAGGAAGAGTAAAGGGTTCTGGAAAGGCATATCCCATTACTTTGGCCCATAAATTAGAGCAACTGGACAAACTAAGAGTTGGATTAGGAGAAGGGAGAAGGAAATACTTACAAACAGAGAAGGAAAGCAAAGGAAAAAATTTTAAGAAAGCATCTTAAGGAGAGAACAGCAGAAGACATGAGGACTAGAAATAAAGGCAACAGTAATATAAAAGATGTAAGAGAACTTTGAGGAGAAGAAGAAAAATGAACATGAAAATGTAAGCAAGATGTAAGAAAAAAGAAAAACGTGGAAAAGCAACAAAAAAAGGTAAGCATAAAGAGAAGTCAAAGGACATCTAGACATCTCTGAGGTGCAAATGTTTATTGTAACTATTTGTAATGAATTAGCAGTTCTTTTGCAGAAACAGAAGAGCTATTAGCTAGCACTTCTAACAGAAGATCATTTAAGAAGGGTTTAGAGATGGATTTTTAGTCTAACTACAGTCCTAAATGGAGAATCACAACATCACTCCCTACTCCCTGCTCAAGCACTCATTCTTTAATCATCTATCTTCAGCACAGCACGGGATACATTTTCAAAGTACTCTGCAGGATTTTAGCCACACAGCTCCCATTGTGTTTAATGGGAATCCTGTGGACAGAGCTCTGTAGGAAGCTTTCAAAATGTACTCCAAAAATCTCTAAATAATGCACTAGTTGAACATTATCCTGCTTACTTCTCATAGGACATGACTAAAATAAAATGAAGGTTAGGTCATTTATAAAAGTAGTATTTATTGGGAAGCTCATCAGTGTTTCCTATAAGGATATTTTTCCTCTGTAAAAATACTTAACACAACTATTTAGGAATTACTTTTTCCATAATATCTAAAACAGAGAACAAAATCAACTTGAACGACATTTGCTTCAGAAAGGAAGATCCAGCAGTTAACATATCAGCCTAAGATTTGAGAATCCCCTCTTCAAGACTTCGCACTGTCATGGGGATAACTTTGTGGCTTTGTTTCAGATTTTCCTCTGAAAATTGATTTAACAGTTTCTATTTCATAACAGCTTTATGATGATAATAAATACCAGTGAAGCATTAATCTAAGACTAATCAGATACACAAAAAATGCTCCAGGATTAACTCCCTCTCTCCCTTCAAGAGAAGGGCTGTTTCTGCGATCAGGCCTGAGATAACACAAAAGTTTTGAAAAATGTAAACCTTTCCTATCTGTGTTCTATAAAGAAAAGACTTTTGTTTCTGTGCTTTCACCTTTCAGAAGCAGCATTCAAAATACATGATGATGCAATTTTAATCAGCTTTCATGCACCCAAACAGTAGATCATATTCCATCATCCTTTGGAATACGAACCAAATAGGCCCAGCTACATTAAAATCTTCAGGGATTACAGTTTCAGGGGACAGGTCCTCAACCTGTGCAAAGCAGAACTGCATTACTGCAGAGAAAAAAAAGGCTGGTACATTCACTACTGTCCAAGGGCAAAGCCATCACAACTAGGCAAAAGTTTAGCCAAGGAACAACAAACATAACATAGAGAGCCTACATTTGTGGCTTCAGAAATGAACATCAATATTAATACCATCAGTAATATTAATATCAACAGTTTACTGTAGACTGTTACCTTATCCATGCAATTTGTTCTGCCTTGAAAGTGGAAGATCACTTTGGGAATATGTAAATTTATGTTAAGATATCTCAGAGAATTGGGCTCAGCAAATAAAATTCTTCAGTGATGAACTAGTTAAGCATTTTTTTTCTTGGACTTACAGAACAGATACTGGACATTATGGTTTACCATGAAAACCTTGGGAAACACCTGCAACATTAGAAGTTCAGCATTTTGCAAGATCGTGAGTTTATGTCAGTGGAATGCTGAAAAATTAGATTACTCTAGAAACTACTATGCCTACCAGCTTCAAATGGCATTGTCGTGAATTACTGCAAAATTGAATAACTTTGGGCACAAGTCATTCCATCAAACAACAGTTCATTTCATAGAATCAGGGCCTTTGTGATTTAAGTGAACAGGCAGCATGTATTTTAGCTAATCTGGTGGAAAAAAAACCCTCACAAGCCTGCCTTAGTAAGAAATAATTTAGTAGTTCTCCTGAGGGACTTTTTTTCCCCACTAAGCAAGAGTCAACACAAAGAAAAAGATCCTTTTGAATCCTTAATTAAATATTACAAAAAGTTGAAAGAAAACAATCATTATCTTATAATACACCATTACAATGCAGGAGACCGATTTCTGAAAAACCAATTTAGATATCCATGTCCAGGAGGGGAGAAGGGCAATAACAACAAAAAAAGCCGAAATGATACATGAAAGTGAGGCTGGGTTAGACATGCTGGGAATGCAGGGTAAGTGCTGAACAGCAGCATCTCACAGCAGCAAAGCTTTAAAAATTCCATTTTTTCTTCAGAAAGGAAGGCCAGTTTACCTTAATCATAAGCAAAAATGCTACATAGAAATCCCGTGCATGACAGGGGATTCTATTATGTGAGAACAAGCTACTTCAGGTCCTTTTACAGCCATAGCTAGGCTGGGGGAAAGGCAGCGCTCTCAGCCACTTATACAAATGCAATATAACCTGTGGGTATAGGAGACATTCAAGATGCCTGCTCGCTCGGCTACAAAGTTGAGCTATGTTTTATGACACAATTATGATAATTCACTCAGGTTTTAACGTTGTGTAGTTAAAAGGAAAAAAAGATAATGCTTATTACAGACGTGACCCAGAAAGGCCAAGTCAGCACTGTGCCCTCCGGCTGCCCCAGACAAGCTGGAAGAGGTGCTTGGGGTGCACCCTGGCTAACAGAAACCAGCACGGGACAAACTCCCACTATGGGGGCTGCAGGTACTTTGGAAAACAGAGTTCTTGCCAGCCTAGATAGGCTGTTCACTTTCTTTTTAAAATAACTGCTATAATAATAATTTGTGAAATATCCTTATTTGCCTGTTTTATTAGTGTCTTCTAAACAGCGCTTTTATTTCAAGATTATGATAAAATAAAGATACTGACAGTCTTTTTATTAGCACAGTGCTAACATAGTATTTTTACAACTTTTTTAAGCTCATTGCTAATGATTAATTTGAAAGCAATTTCAGATTACTAAAAGGAAGTGTAATAGATTTTCTTAATCCTCATCACCCTGAGCTTTCACTCGCTCTTCACGCCACGAAGCAGTGTATGTTTTGAGAAACCGCTTGGCCTCCAAACGGCATAAACTAAACCTCTGAAAAAATAAACTTATTGTTTGGAAGTGTAATAATTATAAATCCAAAAATATTTGGAATTGCCGAAGGAATATGGCAATTCATTTTGCTATAAAGGCCACATTCTTCTGTAAAACACAGCCTTTTTTGTTTTGATATTTACACTGATGCACCTCCAAATGGAAAACAGTCTCGTGGGAGGAAGTGAGACAAACCTATACCCGGTGGGGTGATCACTTCCAGTGTCTGACTCCTAACACTGTTTGCCAAAGACAAATCTTCTAAAGTTTGAGCAAATGCATCTTGATTTTATAGATTATATCCACACTTCTTTGAGCAAGTGGAAAGCTTCTGGATTTCAAACTCATTTGGAAGCAAATCTTTCAATCTATCACTGATGAAATATTAAAGAGAGAAAAAAACTATTGTTAACCTAAAATGTTAGCAATTATCTACTCATTTTATTATTGAATATTATTTATTATTTATCAGAGGCTGCTGTTGTTAAGAGAGTTGTTTTAAGGACCTGCTTACAAACAATATAAAGACACACAAACTGGAGGAACCTGAGTATTTGCAAGCATTAAGGGCTGAAAAATAATTAATACACCTACAAGACTGTATACTATCAGTAGACCTAAAGGAAGAATGTACCTCTAATACAAACATGTCTTGTAATAAACAAGTTTTCAACTGTGAATATAAAAATCACATATTCCTATATTCTGTAAATACCTGATTATATAAACATATCTGATATTTCTTTACTTTTATAACTTAATTTATTATTATAATCACCCAGTTAAAAAGTCAGTAACAACTTTGAATTGTTCTAGGCACCAAGAGCTCATGATGGGAATCTTTGCTTGAACAGTATATTACACTTGTACGAACATCCACCCATTACAGAAGTTTTCAAAACTAGCAAGTGGACTGTATATGCCATTTTTCTGAGTCTACGTTCAACAGGCATAGGTTTCACAGCAACAGATTTCTGCCTTGGGAAACCAAGGACATATTAGCAAACCCTGTGTTGGGCAACCAAGAACCAAGAAATCCAAAATCATTCAGTACTTCTTACACTCTATGTTTTGTCCTAAAAGCTTTCATGGTTTTGGTGAAAATAAAAGGCATAGGAAAAGTCTGATAAATTGCCTAGAAACAGTCAGTCAGAAGGATTCAAACCTCCTTTCCGATTTCAGTGACAGCAATATCTGGCTGGGTTAATAATTTAGTCAAGAACAAAACTCATCAGCTGAGCTTAGTCTTTCATTACCAAAACACACCAATCATACTTCATCTCCTAGTTTCTTTCATAATGTAAAGGCATTCTTGTACATCTCAGTCTTTTACATAGACACTGTGTGAACTCTGGTTTGGCTTAATTTGTGCTTTGTAATCCCAATATTTAAAGAGTAACAAAAAAGTGAATTACAAGGTATTTTTCTCTAAACATTACTTTTTTATATGTCTTTCTCTAGCACATGAGCAGAACATGCAGAACAGAAACAGAAAGAATAAACAAACAAGAGTTAATTATTTGTACTGTCTTAGTACAGCTACAGATACAATCACAATATGAGAGAAATGTACATTAAGAACTACAGGGAAGTTGATTAACAAAAAACCAGGTTTCTTTTAAAGTTTGGAGAATTTTTTATTACCAATTAAATTTGCAAGTAAGTGTGACAATCATAATAAATTCAGATGCATTCATGACTGGCCATTTACCAAGCTGACTAAGATTTACCTCAGTCAGAGCAACCAGCCAGTCATTACAAAAGAGACAGCAAAAGCTATGGATGCACACGAGCTCCACCAACAGATTTAATTGCTAGAATATCCACAGACCTCTTATTTGTCATTTGTATATGTATACCTGAATATTACTCCCAAAAGTTTGCTTTCAGTTAGGAAACCAGTCAGATCCCATGAAGGACAGCAATATAAAACCAGGAGAGGCAGGTAATATCTACCAAAATATCCTGTACGGGTGCCTCGTCTTCACTCAGAAAGTGTTATTCCTTACATTGAGCTACTCGCAATGTCTAACTTAGGTACAAATTCAGAGCACTTAAAACTTGTACATGTCTCCACTGCTGCTAGACTACTGCAAACCATAGTCCAAGCATCAGCCCTGGATGTGCAACATCAGTGTTGTAATAACCTTTCCTCTCCGCTCCTCAAAAATGCCAGATACAGTCAGCACTGGGGTGACCGGGCTTTATGTGCTTTAGGTAAAACCTAGTGCTGTCCCTACAACACACAGCTGGATTAAGACAGCAGTTGGCATCGTGAGTTCAGGCTCCTCACCAAACAGAGACTTTTCAAAGGCAGGTCAAAACCACAGGGCAGGCTCATGGGTTACTGTCAGTGGAGAATAAGACGCCTTACTCTGCCCAGTGAGGTATGAAACAGCCTGTGTCAGAGTGTGAAACAGGTTTTGTGTGGTGGGTTTGTTTGGTAGCAGGGGAGGAGCTAGAGTAATGGCTCCTGTAAGTAACTGCTAAGAGTTCCCCACCCAGCCCCAAGCCTTTGGAGCCAGGCGGGGAGGGGGGATAGGGGGCAGGGACTACTATGGAGATATACCCTGTGAGAAATTGGTGGAAGTTTCCCCAGCTTCAGGCTGGACTGTCCCCTGGCCAGGGCTGAGCCAATCAGCGCCTCTGCGAATGGCATATTTAAGAGGGGGCACAGAACAGGGTGGGGTTGGCATGGCATACAGCTGACTGCATGGCTTTGTTTTTTTTTTTTCTGTGACCTAATCTGCTGCAGCCTAAGCTTCTGCTATGGCTCATCCAAGAGCCAGGAATTTTCTCAGGAGCCAGTGAAAGAACCTGCGGCAGAGAGAGAAGTGGGATCTGACTGAGATAACGACACAGACATGAAGGTCAGTGAGGAGAACAGAGAGGGAGGAGGTGCCCTGGAACAGAGATTCCCCTGCAACCCCTGGTGAAGACTCATGGTGATGCATGTCATCCGTCATGCAGACCATGAAGAGAAGAGTTTGTTTGTAGTTCATGGAAGAAGTAGCCGTGCCTAAAGGAGGCTGTGGATTTTGTTGAAGAAACCCATGCTGGAGCTGAGCAGTTGTTGGAGGACTGTGACCCTGTGTGGGAAGGACTCACGTTGGAGCAGTTTGTGAAGGACTCTCCCATGTGAGGGACCCCATGCTGGAGCAGGGAAAGACTGTGAGGAGCCCTCCCCTGAGGAGGAAGGAGCGGCAGAGACAACATGGACTGCCTGCAACCCCCATTCCTTGCCCTCCTGTGCTGCTGGGGGGGAAGAAGGTCCAGAAACCAGGAACAAAGCCTTTGGGTCTGGGAAGGGAGGGGTGGGGGGAAGGTGCCTTTCTAAGATGTAGTTCTTTTTCTCATTATCTTGCTTTGGTTTTGATTGCGAATGGTTAATAAATTAAACTGGGTTTTTTTGTGTTTTTCCAAGATGTGTTGGTTTCTTGCCTGTGACTATAAGTGGTGAGTGAACCCTCCCTGTCCTTGCCTCAGCCCACAAGGCAAGAGGCTGTCTGGTGGCTTTTAAAACCCTGACACAGAGCTTTAACAAAAAATCTGGAACTCAAGCTCAAGAGGATATAAGGTGATAGATGGTGTAGATGGCACCCGGTAGGAAAAAAAGTTTGAAATTGGTTAAAATTTCACAGGATTTAATTACACTAAATATATTTTATTTGGTTTGAGGTTTTTTTGGTGAGTGTGCCTGCATTTAGGTCATTCCTGTTGCATCATGAAATACAAAGACAGACAGAGGAAGCCACTCATGTTTTTAAAATAATTGCCTAATTCAGGCCTTCTCCTAGAATACAAGCCTTAAAGTTCAAAACAGGTCCTCAACTTTCTTCAGTGAGAAAAAATTCAAAGCTAGAGTTGCATGACTGAATAGCTAGATTCACACCGTGACTACTGGAAAAAAAGACACCATTCACCAATACACAGCATCTGCAATGTTAAAGATCTGCCTTACTCTATACTTGTGGAAGACACAGAGGTGAGGCAAGATACTACATGGCTCAAGTTTTGTACCATTTGAGCAGTCCTAGGAAATGCTGGGTCTTTTTTTTTTTTTTTTTTTTTTTTTTTACAGAACTCTACCTTTGCTACTTTAGAGTTTCATTTTGATTGAATGTTATTTACACCATTACATGTGCACATTGTCAATCTGGCTCCAGGGCTTCCTTCTTTGTACTCTGTTTTTAAATCTCTGTTGAAGCTCAATCCCTGTGCTAGATTACTACATCTAGTGCTGATACTGCTAAAGACATGATAGGCAGATTTAATTTACTCAAATCCTGAGCTACCCTGAATTTTTAGATTAAGTTAATATTTAATTAAAGGAAAAAATGGCAAAGAAGGAAGAATGCCCATTAAACTAAACTTTTAAAATCCTGCTGGACAGTCTTCCTTAAATATTTTGACTGCTTTTATTTCTATAGTTAAGAAAATGGTATCTCAGAGAATTAGCATTACTTTTACAAGAACATGTGGTTGTTCTTTTTTTCCTAAAAGTTACTGACTGAGTATATCCACCTCTATAAAAAGCAAGCTTGGGAATCTTAACACAATATTTTTCTAACTTCTGAACTAGATAATACATGCATACTTTACTTAGGAACACTTAAAAATCTATTAGTAAACTTCAATAACACATTTTCCAGGAGATGCTCTGTTGCCTATTCTGCATTATCCTAAAGATTTACTTCGATTATCACTTTTGTTGAGCAATGTATTATTATGGGTCCAGTCCAACAAACAGTGAAGTACAAATTTTCAAAGTTTACACATTCACACCAATTTAACCAACAATTCACACTGGTTTAACAGTAATTTACGGCTTTTTCTTTTCAAACAGAACCTTTTACTCCTGGCTTGTTTTGTTCTATACATTCCATTATGAACAGAAATACTCCAATGCTACTCATAAGGAGCACAGCAGAAGTGATTATAAATATATAAACACTCTAGGAGGCGGCCACTTTTTCTTCTATATTCACCTTTCACTTTTAGAAGCAATATAGATTTATTGAATGTTAAGAAAAATTAGACATGTTTTAAAAGCTTGAATGCAAAAGGAAAAAAACACCCCACTTTTAGTCCATCCCCAGTCTACTGTCACAGGGTGTTATCCAACCTTCCTCAAGCCCACTGCAAACAACCATCTTTTGAAAAGGATAAATGGGAGCTGGAATCAGGTGGATATTGATGAAAACTATGAGAAAAGATGACATAAGCACTCCAAAAATACTTCCAATGTCATTAATTCTTCAAAACAGACAATTAACAGAGACATAACATCTACAAACTGCAAGAAGCTTTAAAGTTACTGAAACCTTTTGTATCTACCGTCCTTGTGGGGAATATAATAAAATAAATTCAGTTGTAATTACATAGGACTCAGATTCAATTTAATTTTAATTATTTGAAATGTGTACACACTCCAGGAAAACCTCATTAAGATGGCTCAGCCAGTTTATTTTCAAATGGGATGGGTAAGTCAACATTTATGGTTATCCATCATAACAGCCATCCATTCACTCTAATGGTTCAGATTCATCAGTTATTCAAGTCAGTTCCAATCAGTAAGTAATAATGAATAAAATTGTTTTCCAGTTGTGCAAGGAAGAGCTGATATTCCAAACAAGAGAAAGACACTGCTGAAAATTTTTGTTTCCCTTGTTGCCTTCTACTTTTCATTTAGGATGCTATTGCCACTGTTTTCCTCAACCAGAACCAACCTTAAGTTCTTTGGATTCCTACTAAAAGCAGAGTATTGCAATAAAGAAGAGGAAGAAAAAGATGTTTTGACCTCAACTTCAATGGCAGTAGGTTGATTTTAGTGTACTATCTGCAATACATTAAACAGCAATATCTTTCTATTTTGCCGTAAGCAATAGTATAATCAAATGTTGTTCAGAAAACAAATCCTTCATGCATAGCTGTTACATTTTTCATTTTCTCTCTTTCATGTCTTCCTCTCCCCATGTTAAACATTCTGTTTCTCTCTTTCTCTGAGCAATTCTTCTAACACAGGACTAAACTGCTGTTGAATAATCAGCACATGCTGGTGACACACTACTGTGATTAAGGGAAATCTTTGAGCAATGAAATAGGTTTTTCTTTTAATCTTAGTATATAAAGAGGCAAAATATGTTTCATTTTCTGCTACCTGGGATATTTGTAACATCAAAACCATTAGCATATTAGATCTTCTGGTTTGATGACAACAAATGTAACAAGACCTCAGGCACGAACGGGAGCCCATTGTACAAAAGCACTTCTGTGAAGTCAGCCAAAGCTAAATCTTGGGGTTCAGCGGCAGGTCAGTATATAGCTCTTTCCAGTCCAAGTAAACAATTGAAAAAGAAATCAGCAATATCTGAAAACCTTATCTGAAATCCATATTTAAAACATAGCGTTAGTAAACCCAACTCTTTTTTTGATGGGATCCCTCTCTGAGAAGTATTACAAAACACAGTGCCAGTGTATTATGCTTTCCTATATTAGTCACAACAGACACTTCCAAAAATTATCCATAATTCATTTCCCCAATTATAACGAAATTTCATTCTAAGAAAAAAAAAGTAGTTATTTTATTCTCAGACTAAAATTCACATAGCATTAAGATGAAATAATCACAGAACAGTTCACTCATTAGTTGGTTATTAGATTCTCCAAATCATCAACATCCAAATGCTGTATAACCCAGTCCCTAGATCTTACTTTGTCCAGTTCTTGTCTGGAAGCTCTCAGCTCATTTTTCTGTCCTTAGTCTTCACTTTTTTATGGCTGGGAGCCATTACAAAAGTTCTTTTTTTTGCCATTCCCTGCAAAGTGTCAGGGAGGTCATTTAATTTCTGCAAGAGTAGCTGCCCTAAACAAAAATGATGCTCATAACAGGCGAAGAAACTGTGGAGGGTCTGACTGAATTCAGTGGAACACAACCAGATTCAGGTTGATGTTTTGAGTGATGTAACATTAGTACCAAGGCAAATATCTTGCAATAGCAGTAACTTCTATGTAAAAGAAGAGAAAAGCAATATGAGTTTATGTCTGTCAACTTGCAAGAATCAAAAAAAGCATTTCAGAATGGCAAGACGGTTACAGCAATTTTCCCACTGCTTATAAATATAAATTCAAACATCGCATTTTCCCCAATTACATGGGGAGTTCTGACAAACAATAACAGATCATAAGTTCAATAAATGTTCACACATCTGCACTGTTGTGACACGTGAAAATTTTGTAATACTTTTAGAAAACAACATACTGTGAAGTAGGAACACAATATCCTTAATTTTTTTCCATGGCTCAATGTGCCCAAGTAATGTTTTTGTGAAGCACCAACATTACCCCACAGTAATGGATTGCTAGAAAATAAATAGATGTTAACTGAGTACTCAAACTAAATATACTGTAACGTATATATATAGTCAGTAAGGTTCAGTGGTTAGGCAAGAATACTTATCTCTTTGCTGCACTTATCATATCTTGTTACTATTCATGTCATTACTTAGCCGTAGGTCACTCAAATTTATTTTCCCAGGGTAATATTATAACCTTGCAGGTATCTGAAGCAGGCATAATAAAACAAAAAGGTTAATTGTGCATTCTGTCAGGACCATGTGGCATCAGGCCATGACCATCATTTCCCTGGCAAATCTTATCTCAGTTTTCTTTGCTATTTAAACTCTCCCTGTCTGAATAATAATTTCCCATTGCCTAAGCTGCCTAAATGTTGGTTTCAAAGTAAATTTTCAGGTTCTTTTGCTTATACCTTGATTTAACTTTCCAAAATCTCTAACTTTGGCAATATTTAGTATACTCTCACATCTCTCTCACCTCCTAATTATTTAATATTATTTGCTTTTGTAGTTTAAATGTATTATGAGCATAGTCTCCTTAGTGCATGGCTACAAGTGAATGCATAAACCAACTCAATAATGTATAGTTAACAAATTATTCCTTGCAATCAGCAATCAAGACACAATGAAGTTTGTGCACAGTATAAAGATGGTTGAAACATTAAGCACTGTAGCAAATTTGGATTCTTTAGGACAAATTGAGCTCATACAGGAGAAAAGCCAGCGATGCTAAGGACCTAAGAGCACTGTGACTTGGATTCATAAGTGAGCTTGTGCATCTGAAACAGAGTTGGGTCTTGAGGAATCAGAATGGACGAGAGCAGCACTAGAGTTGTTGAAGAGCACCAGATGTGGTGCATGCACTTGGAGTACAGCTATCACTTATGCCAAGGACTGAAACTGTCTTAAAACATAGTGACAATAACCATATTTTCTGGGGAAAGAAAGGTGACGTTGATGTTTTATGTTACAACTCTAGAGTTAGAGTACACATTCAACAACAGGCCACAGCCAGCAAGAAGAATGGCATGAAGGGTCTCTAAATGGCTGGACACCCACCTAGGAGACGTGGGCAATTAGTGACTGCAATGTACAGAGCCATGTAAAATGAACTAATTCCAGAAGGAGCCCAGCTTTAGGGGAAAAGAGGAGAATATTTCCATGAGGAGGCCATCCATGTGCCAGTTAGGGGACACTCCCCTGAAAGACAGGATAAAGCAGCTAGACTCCCTCAGTCCAAGCCATGTGTAGATACTATGCCCTCTGATTCCAGGTCAAGTGCTGCCTTCATTAAGCAGACAGAAGATAGGACCCTCCCCACCATCATTTCTTCTTCCACCCAGTTAAAGGACTAATTCCGAGCACTTCACCTGTAGCACTGGTTTACATGCATGAGCTCTATGAAGGGATACAGGCTTTCCCTCAGCTCTAGCTGGTTTCTTACTCAGCATGAAAGCTTTATGAATCACCCTTTAGAAGCACCTTTCTCTATGCATTATAAAGGGAACCTGAGCACCTAGTTTTGGCTTTTTTATTCCCTCTGCAGGTATGCTTTTATTTCACTTGAAAGTCCTTTAGTTTTTCATATTATATTCCAAATATACAACAGACAGACAAAGCCTAGAGAAAGTGGAACTATTTCATGCCTGTGTTCCTTAAAGAGCGTAAATGCTTTCTTACTCCATTTAATATGANTATGAATCACCCTTTAGAAGCACCTTTCTCTATGCATTATAAAGGGAACCTGAGCACCTAGTTTTGGCTTTTTTTATTCCCTCTGCAGGTATGTTTTTATTTCACTTGAAAGTCCTTTAGTTTTTCATATTATATTCCAAATATACAACAGACAGACAAAGCCTAGAGAAAGTGGAACTATTTCATGCCTGTGTTCCTTAAAGAGCGTAAATGCTTTCTTACTCCATTTAATATGACACTGTGTGTATAGGAGCAGCCAGCCAAGGATATTAATATTATCACTCTGTTCCAGTAATTAACAGCAACTGATAAGCTAGGAAACACATTTAATTTCTTGTCCTTTCCTACTTGTGAAATACTAATGGAAGAGAAACAGGTACCAGACTCTTGCAGTGACCTTGTATAAGGACTGCAACTCCTTTAAACTAACCCAGAATCAGCACGGAGCCATTACGAGCCTCTAGCAGTAAATGGTATGGGACACCCTCTAAAAATTTAGAGAGCATGCAGTTCAATGAGGCATTTCAATTCTATCACAACACATTATTAATGTCAATTATAGCACAAAAGATGCTAATGCAAGGTACTTTGGAGACTAAGCAAAACACTGATCAATTTTGAAGACAAAGTTTGTCTTAGTTACCAGTTTCCCCTACTGCGCACAGATTTATCTGTTGAAATTTTGCAGCCTGCTTCTTTCCCTGTCACTTACAGAGGTTCCCAGAGCTGTAGAAACAGAAAGCTAGGTACAAGCTTCCCTCTCCAGAAGACATAATTAACCAATAGGATAAAAACTTCACATTACTACTCTAGCCACATTTTCTAAGGTAATTTCCATAAAGTTTCCTCTTCTCTTACTCTCTGTGGAGGAGTGAAACACAAACCCATGTGTAGCTTCAAGTGAGGTGTGGAACACACAAGACAGACATTGCCTCAGCTAATTTTCTTCAGTGAGTCATGCTTGGACAGTGCTGGCTGGAGAGATACTAATGCAATTTCATAAACCAGAAAGTATATCTTGAGAGCAAGGTATATCTGTGAGAGTAAAAAGGCATAAAGCTCTCTTTAGACCCCGACAAAGCTTAAAGAAAGAAATACACTTGTCAAATGCTAGACCTTAAGATCCTCAGAAGACAGTACATGAAATTTTGGGGTATTTTAAGAAAACTGTCATTGGCCCAATACACATGAAAATCATATAATAAAGTAACAACCGTGTTCAGTAGTAAAAACCAGTTAATAAAGAAGCAGAATTTCGATTTATGCTTCCAGTGGGCTAAACAATATCACACGAAATGATGAGTTTAAAATGAAAGTTCTCCCAGGAGTGTATTTTTAAGCTTTGTGTGTGTGTGTGTGTGTGTGTGTGTGTGTGTGTGTGT
>VZTO01013963.1:0-27924 GCA_013400615.1 Syrrhaptes paradoxus
CTGAGGTCCCTTCAACCTGATCTTATGATTCTACAATTCACTAGAGCAGCGGACTAGAGCTGCATTGATTGTATTTAAAAACAACAACTAGCTGCATTTCAAGGCTTCCTCAGAGGAGGTGGCAGGGACGTATGGGCACAAAAGGCTAAAAAGACACAGACAGTGCTGTTACAAAGGGCTTTGGTTTTGCAAAATCAGCTCCAAGTATGAATCTCTCTGAAAACCAGAGGTCTGAAGGGAAACGAAAGGTGAAAGCCTGATCCTCCGCTGCCCTGCAGTTCTCAGGGTCACCATGCTAGCAGGACACGTCGAGGTAGTGCCCTGCTCCCACTGAAAGCAAGGACAGAAACTCCAGGGACTTGGAGAATCTCACTCATCACTTGCTGCTGCCTGACAGCTGCCTCTATGCTCTGCCACACTGCAACAGCGGAGGACAAGGTCCAACATTTTAAAAGAAAGCAAAGAATATTTTACAGTCATAATTTAACTACAGTAATGACGTAAGGGTTTTTTTTTGTCCACTAAATTACATACTGACTTAAAAAAAAATATATATAAAAATATATGGAAATAAAAATTACACTTTTAAAATTACAATTAGAAAATCCACCCTGAGTCACTGCTTGTCTGATTATCTACTAAATTTTCTAGCTTATCTTTTGTGAAGAGGAAGTGAAACACATTTCCCCATTTACAGTTTAAAATCCAGGCAAAATACTCAAAGTCATCAGGACAGTATCCCGTGAGAGCTGCCTACTGCAATACAACATTAGAGCAAATAAACAAGGTTCTGGAAATGTAAGAACTCAAATTGAAACTATAAAGAGAACTAAACCATTAATTCACTAATTCAACTTAGAACATTTATTTCCTATGTTTTACTCCTCGGTGAAAAACAAAATTCATCTGAGAGAGGGACTGTGTTGAGCTGGAGGTAACAGGCAGGATCACAGTACCCCAGACACCTTACCCAGCAGGTGTTTCCCGGTAAGAGAAACTGGAATAATTTATTTAGCTTGCAAGCTGTCTGGGTACAGTAATTCTCTTTCCTAAACAGCACTGAATACAGTGGGGCCTCATGCTTCAGATCTTAAGGATCTACTAGTGAGGAGAAAGGGGGCAGGAGATTGGGCTCATCTCCTCACTGCTGGAGACGGCAGAAACGGGGGAGAAGGGGCTAAAGGGCAACGAGGTTCGATGTGTCCTCTCCTCTTTTTCCTGATTAAAGCAAATTATCTCAGCAGAGAATTTTTGGGTGCTTTTCAGTCTATTTCTGTTGTTTGGAAAGTTTTGTGGCTAAAAAAAGCATTCAAAATGAAACAAAATAAAGCTTTAGACAACTCGGGTGTTTTTAACTTTCTTGTGTCTGTGTGGGACAGCTTTCCACCGTCCTTCAAAGGACTTTCCAAAGACTGTTAGAAAAGAGGAACAGGGATATCACCCTTATAACAAAAATATAAATGGTTAGTCCTTAACAAAATCCAGCACATGCCCACAGAAACAAGGAGTGAGCATGAACACAGTTGCATTCCAAATAAATTCCATTTCCCCAGGGTGAAAGACTTTGGTTATTAAGGTTTTACCTACTGCATACCTAACACACACATAGTCATGTCCGTCTTGAAAATATATTTGCTTAATCTTTTTCTTTTTTTTAAAATTTTTTTAAGAAGCTTCTTCTGTAGAGGACCTAACAAACACTCCCTTCTGCCTGCATCCCATCTCCCCCAGATACGGTCCATTTGCCTGGGGAAGAAGAGCTGTGCTGTCCAAGAGTGACAGAGCTACAGACTGAGAGACAATCCAAACAGAGGCGTGCAAGAGCTCACAGTCACTCCCAGGTTCCTGGAGTTCGTTACTTAAAGCAAGACAAGACAGTGACGTTTAATCACTTTTGACATTTAGCTTGAGGTACAGTAAGTACACCTAAATCACCTTTTTGGACAAAACTGGCTTTGATGTTCCCACGGGAGACAGTTACTGTTGTCTTCAAAGGTTAAAACCCTGACTAACTCTGGTGGGTAAAATGACAAGAGCTCAGGGATGAAACAGGAAAGTCTCTAGAGTGATCACCCAAATGAACCTCATTTCTTCCACCCAACTTATCATGACTGTAATATATAACTTGCAAATATATCCTCTATTTGAAAAGATTTCCTGGAGAAGGGAGAGCTTCCCTTTTTTACAGACACTAGTGTTACACTGGTTTTGCAGAGTACATATTAAAATGCATTAAGACATAACTAGGGTTGTCTTAATGTTATGCCGCTATTCTTAAGCTGTTATGTTACTAAGCCACACTGGCGTTTTTCAACTTGCCTTTGATGTTCTCTCTATTATCTTTTTACAGCATAATCACACATTTTGGTATGTCGAAGATCAAAGGGAAGCTGGAGCTTCTAAGGCTAAGCCTGGATATGGGGCCTGTAACTAACTGAATTCATTATATTTAATAATATTCTCTAAGGAATGGCAGAGGAAAGTCCTATGAAATAATAAACATAAAGGTAAATAGTGAAAGACCAAACTAAGTTTAACGGCAGTCTTGTTTTATGCTTCTCTTAAGCTCCTGCACTAACTCTGTTACCCTCCACTACATGACTGATCAGGACTCACTGACCTTTATGTCCTAGCCACCTGGCTGTGACAGGTCTTAATACTCCAACTTCTTCACTTTGGCTCCTCTTTAATACCTCCTTCAACTAAAATTATAAAAATTATTATAGACTGAGAAACTCTTACACAGATTGTTTTGAGTAATGCTTAACTGGACAATGCCATGCATTTGATAAACAAATCAAGGCACTTAAAAATATTCTCTAAGGAGACAGGTGCACATAATAAGCAGAAAACAGGTCTTTAAAAAGAAGCTAATTCCTTTAGGCTGCTTGGAACTCCAATGTCAAAATGCTCATCTTCTGGCAGGCTTGGTAAGATTAAAATTAGTTCTAGCTGGCATCACCAGAAAGCTGTAACACACAGCTGAATGACAGTCAAAAAGGTGTAAAATTCTCTTCCACTTTAGAAAGCACAAAGAAATGTATTCTAACTTGATCCTTGCAGCTGAACGCTTACTGACGAGTGAAAGTGCAACCATATCAACTACCTAAGAACTGGTGTTAAGAAAATAGCGACTGAATTGCACAGCCCAGTGTCATTAAAGGCTTGCATTTCAGACTTACAAATGTGGAAGTTAATCTGAACAAACTTGTAAAGTGTGCTAATTGAACGGTGCTACTAAACCTCTGTGCAGACGCAATTACTAAGAGCAGAAACCTTCCTTTGGTTAGAGAAGTTCTTGGGCTGTAATTCAAGCAGTGTAAGAAGTTATTCACTCTTGCAGCTGAAGCGCAGCAACCAATTTGATGCAACTGCTCCAACTGGCCTGTTCTGGGGGGAAATAAAGCAGGTCGGCATTAATCACCTTCAGGAGCAGTTTAGGGTAACTTGTTTCACTTCACACCAAAACGGGCTAGAAGCCCTTGTGCTGTCAAACCTTGCAATTCAGCAATAGGATGAATAGGGCCGAGAGGGATGGGTGGGCAAGACAGTGCTTCTGGGGCCTGTCAAAACATAAAAGGTGTAGAGAAATTAGGAAATCACTGTGCTCTGTTTCTGCAAGTTCCTGGACTGCAGCACCACTGCTATCAGCATGGGGAGAGACAAGACATGAAGATGGGGCATAAACAGCTTGCTCTTGGACTTGAAACAACCTTGAATGGCTTCGTAGCTGGGAACAAGTAATTTCTCAAATGAACCCAACTCCACTGCAAGAGAACATCTGACTCATTTGAAAGCAATTTAGGACATGTACATAACTGAATAAAAACTATTTTAAATTTGAGTAAGAGTCGACCAACGAATTTAACATGGTTTTGCCAGTTCTCTTTAAATTCACACGTATAGTTAATCTGAAGTAACTTCCTAAGAGCCTTTTTACAACCAAGCCCTAGCTCGAATAGAAGTCTGTCCTTCCTCCACTGGCATTACACAGATCAGGAATCACCTTCCCACCGCTCAGGAATCATCTGCAGTAAGAGGGCAAGCAAGACTCGCAAAGTGCTTGAAAAAGGGTCACTAGCATTATGGGGAACAGCTGAAGACTAGCACACTGAACTGGAAGTACTGGGAAATCAAAGTGAAACTCAGCCAGGATCAAGTAACTAACTACTGGCTACTATACCTCTAATGACCAAAAGCCATCAGACAATCCAGTTTGATCCATCATCTGAAAGATGTCACTTGTTTCAGATGTCACATGTGAAAGATGGCTTGTGCTGACCTCTACCTCCGCATAACTCCAGTTCTTGGTAATTATTGGAGGGAAGACTAAAAACTCCTGAAACTTTGGTACTATTCAGCTAGCCTGAATTTTCTTCCGAAACCCTCTAACCAACTATGAAGACTATACTGACTTAGTTTTTCAAAATTACAGCTTAACATGAAAGGCAAAAAAAAAATATCTTTTTTATGATATCAATTACACAGTATACATACGCATCTCACTCGCGTATGACACATGCAACTTTTTTCTTGTGCCCTCTTGAGTGCTTTCTAATACTCCAACATACTGCATACACTTGGTCCTCTCCAAACTTAATGCTTTTAAGATTCAGCATTTAAACCCATGCAGAGTAACCAGCAAATCAGCTTAATACCTTAAGAGTGAAACTCATCTCACCTCCTGTATGCAGCTGTCTTTTGACAAAATGATCAGATGATCACGTAGGAAATGACACACTCAGAGGGGTGAAGTTGGCCACGCTGAATCCTAAGTGTTCTGATGCTTAGAAATCATGAGAAACTCATGTTGAGAATGAACTGAGGATTCAAATTTGCCAGATACTGATGCAGAACATCTCAATTCCTTCTCCCAGTTTCTCTGTTTATTGAAATCCAAACAATGGACCCAGGGAGTTTATTTTTAGAGTACTGTTCAATTAATCTTAGTTCTCTTGACAGACAACAGAGAGCTAGTACTGCAGTTCTGCATTAAGCACGGTCATTTTTTATCTCTATTTATTGTACAATAATTTAACTTTATTGAAGTGAGGGTTTCAGTCCCCAAGGCAGATTGCAGTGCTGAGCCTGGGTATTCTCGTGTAACAACAGTCCTTGTGCCTGTATTAAGTGCCAAACTTCCCCAAAACGCTAACTAGCAACCTAGAAACTCTTTTGCAATCTCTACATTTTCAGAATTTAAAACCTTCCCAAGGACAGGGGAGAGAATTAAAGGGGTAAAGGAAAGGAGACTTGTGAGTTGATAACAATTTAGTAGCTAAACTACAATAAAATTGAAAATAATGATGACAATAATGATAGCAAGAATATATACAAATACACAAATGAGTGATACACTGTGATACTGCTCACCACCTGACGACCAAGGCTCAGCCTGTTCCCAGCTAATGATCCCAGAGCAGGGAGGGTCCTGAAATGACACTGCCAGAAAAGAGACAAGAGCCTGGCTGTTTGAGAGAGCGCTAGCCAACCAAGAGACGACCTCAAGAGAGAGCAAGGGGTGACCCTGAGATGGTGAAATTATGGACAGAGCCTCATCTCCACATTGGGCATGCCGTGCATGATCTGGAACAGACCCCTAGCCAATTGGGGGCTCAATCCTAAACCTAAGGTNACAAATCCAAACACAGCCTCACACCAGCTGCTGGGAAGAACGTTAACTCTGTCCCAGCTGACGACAGGACAGGATGACACCGTATTTTGTGTGACACGTTCAGAGTGACGTAGTCCCACAGTGAGATACGGGAAGTGCTAATATGATACACAAGTAAATCACTGTATTTTCATAGCAGTTCTGTACCATTAGTGAAACAGTGGGTTACATTACTGTACACAGGTATTACATAAAATGTGACATGGCACTTCTGTATTATTATGCCTAAGTGGGGAAAAACGTTACAGTAAGACAGAGAATAAGGAATATTTTGTTTGTTCTCATGGTACAAACACTTCTCAGGCACCTCCTAAACATGCTGGAAATCAACAAAAGGTGAGAAGTTAGAATTTGCTTCTGTCATACCAGTCAAAGCACTACAATCCAATCCCAGCAGATTATTATAAATCCAGAGGGTGCTATTTTCAAAGCTGCCAATGGAATTTAGATGCACAACCCTAATTTATTTCAAAAGAGCTGTAATTCCAAGCCCAGACTTTGAAAACAGAGACACCTACACATCTAAAGACACAACCACAGTTGAGGAGGGGCTGTTGTGACAAATAAACAGTAAAGACAAGAACAACAAACCTATAGGGAACAATCAATGTAATGGATTACTGATAATGTCCGAAATTAGATGTCTCCAGCTAGAGAGACCTACTACAGACTCGTTTACAATGAAACAAAGCAATAAATAATATATTGTGCATTTGGGTGTTGCCGTTTGTGAAAGAAACTCAAGCCATTCTGTATTTTACTTGCATTTCACAGTACCACTGGAGGTAACTATTAAGCTCATTTGACTTGTGAGTAGGTTGAGACATAAATCCAAGGTTACAGACAAAATCTCTGATTCAGCAAAGCACTTAAGCACATGCTTAGCTGTAAACACATGTACCATCCCATAAAAGTAAAGATAATCATGTGCCTAAGTGCTTTGCTGAATCAGGGCCAAAGACAATAGCAGAGCCAAAAAGAGAAGCCAGGCATCACTAGAACAACTAGACAACTTTTCCTGCAACATAAATGTTATAAAAAGGAATAGATCATAAAGAGGATGGTTATGACTTTTTAGAAGAGTTAAGAACAGCTGTCACAGGGTGGGGGGTAGGGACTGAGAATAAACAGGCATTTCAATATTGGTTTTCACAGCATCCTTAAGAAAGCAGAAGGCAGTTTGCTTCCTATTTCATCTCATTCTCAAACCTGCTTCCTCACTCAATTAAAATGATGGTGCATTACCTAGCAGTTCTGCTAATTTGATTTAAAACCGATCACCATTCATTACTGCATCTTTAACTATGAAAAAAAGATGACACAAGAAAGAACAGACACGCGAGTGAAAGCAGGAACTAGGTGCCAAGTGGGAAACAGCAACATTGTCATTCTTGTGACTTTTACTAAGTAGAAAAATATATATTTCACTAAGCTTTCATTTCTGTTCAGAAGCAATCAACACGACACTAAGGATACAGTCAGTATTTTCATCACATCGAACAGCTGTCCCCGAGAATTCAACCATCAGTCACACTGGGGATGCCCCAATTTATACCCCAGCCCGCGCTGGACTGCCCAACCCTTTCTTCGGAATATGCATGTGTCTGACGTAGTCTTACACAAAGGAGCTCTGTACACCCAGACGGGCTCTGAGCAAGCAATAAAGTCTGAAGGACAAAACTCGAGGTGAAGAAAGCTCCCGAGGAAAGACCTGATTTGTTCAAACAGCCTGCTATATGGTTTTAATAAATACTCTGAATACATTTCAGAAACCTTACAGGATTTTTTGGGGGTCATGTATCTGCTCTGCATTTCTTTTAGCTGAAAGCTGTCTTAAACTATCCAATTCACTGTTTTTCCTAGATAGCCTTGAGCTGAAATTACTCTCTCCTTTCTATGGAGCCAAAAGCATTGTTATCTAGATTCCCTGAGAGAAGCAGCAGGTATCATGGTGTTAACCACACATTTGGTTCAGATTAACTTATCTCCCCCTTGTGCAGGATCGTAAAAAGTTAATTGGAACATGCAGCTCCAACACACACCACAAAGTGAGCTGGGCCAGCGAACACTAAAACCTAACCGTGTGGCAGCTCTCTGCTTGGAAACAAGCTAAAACCTGTCAGAGTTCATTCTGAGAAAGCAAGAAAGGCAAAGTAATTTAACCAAGATCTGGTTTCTTCTGGCATAGCCTTGCACCTTCTTATGGGACACACCACGACACCACACAAACCCAACTCCCCTTTGCAGGCAGATAGCTGCTGCTGCTTCTCCAACTCTGACCCTGTGACACATGGCAAAAGGAGACAAAAAAGGTAAATTGGGGCTGCCAAACATCCAGGCAGACTAGAACGGACCAAGGAGACCCTGCCTTTCCCCAGGGCTTTTCCCGAGCAGCACTCGCTGCTCTGCAGTCCAGAGCCCCTCGCCAGGAGTGCTGTAACACAACTGCAAGTTTGGAACTGGCGTCTCAGCCAGCAGTATCAATAAAGCCATCGTCGGGGTGTAGATGACGTCTCATGGCCTAGTTTATGTGGTCGTTTTCTTCTCAGTGTCCTAATAAATGGCTTCCTACTCTTCAAAATAATTTTTAATTAGTTTGGATTAAACAATAAATTAATTATTAACTCCCCATCAGTGATAACACAATTATCAGCACCCATGAATCCCACAGTTTGGTACTCAGAGCTTAGGCATATCTCAGTAAATCCATTCGTCCATCCTCCTGCAGTTACACCTCTTCTTACTAATCCTACTGCTAACCATGAGGCTTTCATGAGTCAGACCAAAACCTCAGGAAACACCATCCCCTTCTATACCACCCTCCATCCCCTTCTACATCCCCTCACTCCCAAACATTTTGAGAGTAAATCACCATTCAGGCAGTGACACAGCATCACAAACCAGGAAGATGCTTCTGGAAGACCCCTACAACAGCATTCGGCACAGGTAAAGATTTAGTAAGTTTTTTGCTCAGACTTTTTCAAATGAAAGCATAGGATTTGGGTTTTGGGGGTTTGTGTTATGTTTTGGTTCTTTTGTTTGTTTTCCATACCCTGGTGTTCCATAGGTCCTTATGCACATCGAGTTAAGTCACATCATGTATCTCTACCCTCATGGTGCCTCTCTGCAGGTACAAAAGCAATGTGACCTTTCCCTGGCTGTGTCTGCAAAACTGTGAAGTTTTTCAGAGGAACATCTCACTCTAGCTGAGGAGATATACAGCACCTTCTACAATAAAGCAGTCAGAGTCTGTAGTGCTACTGAAATATAAATAGGATGTACTAAACATAATTCAGCAAAAGGCATTCCAGTGATCTTGCAAGCAGGAAGAAGAAACAGTAAATAGGAAGTGTCCTGACAGAAAAAGAACCGATGACACAAAATAGATGGCTATTCAGCATTGCTTTATAGTCTGGATATTGAATATTTGGGAACAAGCAGATAAAGCAAGCATGCTCCTTCCTTCAGCCATGTGTTAGCCAAGGTAATGAATAAAGCAAGCGTCACTGAGAGATTTAGCTATGCACTCTGTGCAGAGATACCCATTTGCCCAGAAGGAAAGATGTGTTTTATAAAATCAGCCACTGTTTTTATAATAAATTCCAAAGGCATTTCCTCAAACTCCACTGTTATCTCTGAACACACAAGGGTAAATAACAACACCCATTATGTCAGTGCTTCACTCAACACACAGAGGTAACTTTTTCTCCCTTCCCATGAGGTGACATCATGGTAGAAATTGGAAAGGCTGTTAACAGCCACGACTGCAGCACTAGTGTGAACAATCTAATAACACCAGGTAAGCAGTCCAGAAAGGCAGATCATTAGACAGCCCTACCCTGATATTCTTTTTAAGTCAGAGAACCATCCACTTCTTACGTGGAGGATGGTACATGCTCATTTCGCTTTTATAGAATCAAAAATAAGACAGTAATTGGATTGAGGCTTTCAGGGGAGAGGGGAGGGAAAAAGGATCTTCTTAGACTCCCTAATGCCAATCTCCATGACCTGTCTGATCTCTAAGTAAATGCCACATATAGGTTAATCCTCACAAATCCTCAGTACGACCTTGTCAAATCAAACTGTTCATCAGTTTGTTCAGAGGCTACTAGATAAGAATAAACAAATGAACTCATGCTGCACGTCTTCCAGCTGTCATTTAGGAGTGCTTATAGACAAGGTATCCTTAGTGGGTGCCCCACTGCAAAAAAACCTCTGATCAGAAAATGTAAAGAATGAACAGATCTACCTGCTTAACCAACATACCTGTAAGCATACTGCATGTGAAAAGACATATGTACACTTATACATTTTACCCTCTGTGCCCTAAGCATTCTGTTTTCTCCTTGGTTTTCCCAATTTTAAATAATATTTATTTTTGAAAACATACACACATCCATATTAAAAATATGATGACATACTGCTGGGGAAGTGCGGTACAAGCACATGACCCAGCCATCACATTGCTCCTTCTATGTACAAAAGAAGTAAAACGCAACAGCGTCACAACTGCCTCCATGCACCCGCTGCTCTGCTACTGAGCCTTCTTCTGGGGCACGACGGGTCATTTACCCCCTTTAACCTCAAGGCCATCAGAAGAAGTCCTAATGTGTGATAATACCTTTGCTGCTGCCTGGGCTTGGATTGATGCCATTCATCTATTCCACGTTGGCCTGCAGCCACCCAACAGATGGCAATGACTTTTAGATGAAGCAGGGTAATTTTGAACTAGTGACCCCAGAGGTGAAAGGTTTTGTAGCCCATTGCTTGCCCTCTGGCCCTAACATCTGTGAGCTTGCCCTTTTCAAACACACTCAGAATAGTGCTTCAGGCACTGAAAAATACACATGCAGCATTACCACTTGGTTTAGTTTTCTCCCACTTCTCATAACCTTCAAAATACAGTACTATTAAACCCCACTCCAATGGTTCACATAACTATATCTTGCCACTATGTCAACACCCAAAGAGTACAATTTTGAACATCTGTTTGTCATCTCATCTCTCAAGAACCTCTGCAATTTCTGACATGCTACCTCTTCATGAGCTGAGGCAAGTCTAGTCAAAACCTATTATCTTCAGAGACAGTTCACTGCAATGCATAAATCACTGCCGTCTACAGTTCGGGTTTGGTCTTTCTCTTCTATAACCTTGTTTCATCTGTGTAGGATTTACTCAACACTGTAATTGTTCCTACAACTCCATCCTTGTTCAGATAGTGACTACAATATATATCTTGAAGGTCAAAATTTGTGGATACAAGTACAGCACAGAGTACTTCAAGAACCCAAAAGCCTCTGTGTGCACATTTTTCCCCCTACACGGGATACCTCACTGCATCCCTGAAAAAGCACACATCCTCCTGTATGGCATACCTTCTATGCTGCTCTCTGTGTTTTGGGTTTCATTTCCCCCACCCCCTTTTCTTCTGCTGCAGGATATGTCTGATTTCAAAGGTCTTTTCTTTCATGTACTTCATCCTCAAGACCATGTATCACAGTAGTTGGTCCTGAGGCCAAAAAGCAAAAGAAGTTGTGCTCTTTTTTGAACCAGTGAGATCTCTCTCAGGAGTCAAATGAAGATCTGCTTTTTCAGAAGCAGAACAAAGAAAAGCAACCCTTCTGGTCCTAAAACGTTGTCCATTGAATTTCTAAATTACGTAAGGTCTTGATGTCCCTGCTCAAAACCCAGTTCAGCAGAGAGACAAAGCATGAATTGAACTAACAGAGGTACAGTACTGGAATACCTCTGCTGCAGTCAAGGGCAAAACTCCAAATGTACAAAGAGAAAGATAGCAAAGGAAAGTAAGAGAGGGGGAAAAAATACTCCCTTCCCTCCTCCCCCTCCCCCCAAAAAAGAAGAAACCCAAACAACCAAAACAAACCTCAAGAAATTTAACACATTTGTCATGTTTTGTGAAGCAGTAAAACAGATCTGTGGAAAAGGCTGCAGTTTCTGCATAACTATCCCATCTGTAGACATTTCCAACTCCATCATTAATCAATGTTTCTCTCCTCCGCAGTACTCATAACAAACCCCAACCACTAAATCCCAGTGTAAATCCTGCTATCGGTCTCAGAGTGTGAAACAGACAGTTGACTTCAGGATTCTTCTTTATGATCAGAAACATGAATAAATCACACACCATCAAGTTTATCATTTTTTCTCCTCAGAGAAACATGAAATATTATAGATCATGTTCAGTACATCAGTTTCTTCACACTCCATTAGCAAGCAAGGTCTATTTTTCATATAATTTACCAAACCACTGGCCTAATTTCTCTTATTTCCTTTGGAGCAGGAAACATATACAGAGCATGTTCTCCTATTACACATCACCCACAACCAACCTTCCTGTCTTTCAATCCAGGGTTACAAAAAATTGTTAGAGTTGGCTAGCAGCTCTAGGTGGTCGAGATCGTAGGTTTCTTTTTAGAGATGCTATGAAAAAGGCTGACTATGAGAAATAAAACCTACCATCAGAAAAATAACTTTAAGATAGTTCAGGCTGGATGCTCAGAAAAAGATATATCCCAAAACACTAACCAGCTTTGAAGGGTAAGAAGTGTGTAAGAGAGGAAAGGTTACCAGTGGGTTTCTGAAACACCTCTGTGTCCTCATGATCTTCACAGAGAAACAGATTCCTCACACCGACACCCCACAAAAAAAAAAAAAACAACAACCCCAAAACCACCACCAACAAAAACCCCGCAGACCAGAACACACCCTCAAAACCCCCAAGAACTTTTCTCTCAGTTTCAAAAAATATCTCTGAAAGTTGGTTGGCTGGACAGACTGAGAGTACCATGGGAACGTACCATGATGTAAAAGTTCCCTGCAGACTGTCCCTCCAGGCCTTGTGAAACTCAGGGCAGCAGAACAGAGCTTCTTCCACTGCCATGCTGGAACTGCTCTGAGGACACAGAAAGGACTTCAGTCTCCAAGGCCACCAGTTTGCTATTTTCATCAAGACCACAAGAGCAACTATTATTAAAAAAAACCCAAAAAGGCAGGGGAAGTTAAGGTGAAGATCATGCAGTCTTTCCTGACAACAAGATCTTCCTATTTAAAGCCTTCTCCCAAAGGTCGATATGGTGTCTCTTGCTCAGAACAGGACGGGAAGAAATAGGTGGAACTACAGCCAAAATAAAAGGAGTCAAGAGACACACGGCTCATCTTTTCCCCTTGCAACTCTTTAAGGGGAATAAACTGGAAAAATCTGCAGTATATTAAACCCCTCGCTGTTTTTTTTACCCCACAAAAATTTCAGTTTCCCTGGAGAAGCAAGTAGGAGAGAAGCTGACAGCATTTCCCATTGAACCACTGCAACAATTGCCACAATTCCTTCCCTACCAACTGAAGGCTGAATGGTGCAGGTCCATACCTGGGCAAGAGGAAGGAGCTGACATTCACTTTTCCAGTATTTGCATGATGCCTGCAAGGAAGCCAGGGGAGGAGAAAGGCACTGGGAGATCTGCAGATGGAGGAAACCCTCTCATGTCATATCTGCAGTATGAAATGCTACTAGTGAAGGAAAAATCTTAAGACGGTTGCTGGGTTTGGATGCTGAAAAAACAAACATACACGCACAGTACAAAGCCTCAAAACTTCAGTATTACCTTCTTTATAAAGCCAAACTGATGCCCAGCTCTACGTACAGACAAAGTAGATTAGAAGGTAAATTAAAATGGTAAATTGGGAATGGCTTTGCTGCCTCTTGCACAAGCCAGAAAAAATCAAGTTGGCAGCTGCCAGCTCCTAGAGGGACTAGTGTGCTCTTGTTGGTGAAGCCTTGCATCAGCTACAAAAGAAAAGAACTATTGTTTTTCTTCTCAGGGCTTCTACTACTAATAAACCGCAAATCTCCCATTTCTTTCTTCTTCCATTCAGACTGATCTCCAAGGGCAGTTTCACAGGTGGATCCTGGTGGCTTTAAAACTGCCAGCCAGTCATGCATGCTCAAAACAGCAGAGAAAGCATTGGCTGCTTCTAATCTCTAAATGGGACCAGTCACGCTGGATCTGGAACCAAGGGGCCCTCCGGTTCCTCTGTGGGTTTAATCCACTTCAACGGGATGTGCCAAAGCAGCAGAGCACCATGGCAAAATAAAGTACATGAGGGCAGTGCCCTGCATTCAAACATCATTAGGCCAACAACTGCTCAGGGGCAGGTGGGGTAGTAGGATGCTGCGTTATTCCTCAGGATTTTTTCACTCACAATTTCCAATTCCCCCGAACTGATGACTCTCAAAATTGTTTAGTAGCACGAAGTCTCTCAGTACCCTGAGACTTCTTTGCACATGCACAACCAGACTATAACATAAAACATTTATTCTGGAGCCAAACATGTATTCAAAACATTAGCTCCAGCAAAAGAAACAATCAGACACAAGAGCTTTCTGTTCCATTCCCAACAGTATACTTAGTAAGAAGAGAACGACTTTATCAACAAGCAGTAAAACCCTAGTTTCCCATGTCTGAAAGAGATTTCATTAAATGCTTCCCTTCACTAGGTGCAGATCATTATATTTCTCATAGACTGTAAGCAATGTGAGCCTGTGTCTGCACAACGAGGCCTGAGCCCTGACTGACAGCTCTAGGAATTACAATAAATACTGTAGGAACACAAGCAATGCTTTCATAGGAGTCCACTGACAAATGGAGCACTTTCTTACGGAAAAAAAGAAAAAAAAAAAAAACACAACAAAAAAATCAAACAAAAAGCCAAAAAAACCCCAAACCACTACGAAAACCCAAAGCTGGTAAGGCCGCCTTTAATGCTGTTTCTCAGAAGAGAGTTTTAAGAAAAATACTCATCTAGCCAAGACATTTACCTACCCCTGCAGCATCCAGTCTCTGCTGCAGCATCTGGCCTGACCTGAGGGCACAGGTGCATCTGCACACAGCCTCTGGTGACTTGTCACCTTTGGCAACTCGTTCTTAGGTCAGCAAGGATGCAGCAATGGAGGTCCCTATCTGACTGGGCCAACCCTGAGACCTGTGCTTCCCCTGCCTGCCAGCCCAACCCCACCCTCTCACGACAAATGCATCTATTTCTAATACCTGCCAAATCCCTCCTCGCACTGATGATGGGAAGCTGCCTGAAATTTCTCAAAGGGTTTGCTGTATTATTCATGCACTGACAGACTCCTTGGCAGTGATAAAGGCCACAGTGATGGTGAAAAAAGCTAATTCACAGCCTTAGAAGGATTAATCTTGCTACTGTAAAATGTCTTGGCTACAGTGAGAGTTAGCCGCCCATGGGACAGACTTAAGCCAGAATTAAACCAAGTACATGAAGAAAATTATGCTTTTCTTGCAAAAACAGAAGAGGACAAATAACTTCAAGGCAGTCTGTTGGACTACGTTTTTTGTTACATTTTTTACTCAGAGATCAGTGATATCCTGAAAGGCGTGAGAGTCATTCTTTGCTCTTCCTGCTGTCTCCTTCCACACTCAAAACTGCTCAGAGCAATAACCACAGGCCTGATTCAGGCAAGGAAACTGTGCCATTCAGGGTAAGCAAGGAAAATCTACCTCCAACTCCAGTACCAATGAAAATTTTCTTAAAATGTAAGATTCAATCTTTGCCAACCCATTTTTATTTCTCATCCGCAGACGGACAGTCAGTAATGGTACCACCCCTTCCTGCTACACCTACAACATGGCTGTCTCATGGCAGCTCCCTCCCGGCCTCAACAACTGCAGTCATGCCCAGTGGATCAGGGAATATCATCCAGCACCGGAGCACAACTCAAACACAACCTACCTCTGTTCTGACCAAGAGACCACATCACAGCTCACCCTCACCTAGCACACAGGAGAGCCTACATGCTTATCCACCAGCACTCAGTTTCCCAAAAAGGTATGTAAACCAGAAAAAAGCAACTTACAATCTTCTCATTTCTTCTCAGTCCTGGCCCGTAATGAGGCAGTGTGTCCTTTAGAATGGGATGTGGATATTACAGGGATGAGGTAGCACTGGCAGGGAAAGGACCAGCAGGACACCTGCACGAGGAGGCTGAAGTCTATCAGTGGAGTTTTTTAGGCTCCCAGAGCCAGATGAACAGAAGGAAATGCAGATGCTCTAGTACAGCTGTTATACTTTTGTATTTTAGCTTCATTTTTTTCATTCCTTAAGGCACGTTTAAATACTATCTCTGAATAAACATTAGTAAAAGTTGTATGTCTGCATGAAGGAAAAGCTATAGCCCTTTCTTTGATGCCAGCCAGCACCATTAAAACACTCCACAGACACCCACGTTTTCAGAGAAAGGAAAGCAAACGGAAACCAGTTCCATACCGAAACACTGTGAGCGATCCACTCAGAGCTCTGATTGCCCTTATATGCTGGTAGAGACAAAGCAATGCAATTTGATTGTGCATTTGTAAGACAAAATTATATTCCCCTCCTATCTTTCTTAAGCATTTGCAGTTTTTCAGAAAATACCATCAACAGTGTAAATCCCCTGGGCCCAATACAATGGACAAAGTCAGAGTAATCAATTCTTATTTATTAATCAGCCTCTATCATGATGTTCCATAATCATTATACTACAGTTTAGACACAATAATAATGAAGCTAACAGAACTAATGTGATTTGCGGTGAGTAAGATGTTGGCAGGCAACAGCAATAACATTTCTTGAGAATAATACAGTAAGGCAAATAGGTTTGGTCATAAGAAAAGATATTAAAATGGACAAAAACCCACTAGGGAAAGGAAGGTTTAGATGTACGTATTTTCAAGTTATTTGTATTTTTAAAGAAGATGATAATGTTAGAGAACCAAACTGCATCATCACAAGTGAAGGGTTTCAGGTTACATAAAATCACTTTTACTCTCAAAAAGGCACAGTAACAGCATTTGAACATCTTCACAGAATCTAAATGCACAGTGAGGTCAGAAGAGTCAGATGAATCTAAAAATGAACATTTCTCTTGGAAGAAAATTCTTTAATTGCAAAGTAGTCTGCCTGGGATTCTGCCATGGAAAGCCTGCAAATCCCGGCTATTTGTACACACTAAAAACAAGAGCCACCGCCTAAAGCTCTTTGCTACTTGGTTCTCCTTGCCGGTGTGAACAGAAGAGCTTAAAAAATGGGTAAGGGAGGAAAGCACAAAGCAAGGAATGGTACTTAGATCCTTGGGAGCAAAGTCTACTGCAAACGACACATTGCTGGGGGTGCTTTTAGTTCTCAAAAACATCCTTGTTCCAATGATCAGAGGAATTTCTGGGTGAGAGGGATCACTGCACCACAGAAGACAGTTCAAAGGGACAGCAAGCCACACAGAATAATTCTGTGGTAATACGACCTCTTGAAATGCTCAGAGAAGCTAGACCTGCACCTTAAAAATCTCAACTACTAAAAAAGACAGGGTGAAAAAAAAAGGAAAAGAAAAAAAAAAAACCTTGTTTATAATAAAGACTACATTCTGTAGCAATTTCCTAGATTCCTGGGGTTAGAAATCTAGATTGCCAATGGATAAGTGAGCCTTAAAATCACATCCCTGCTGACAAAAATTCATTTCTTATAACCGTCTCCATTTACCGGAATGTTGAATCTTTCCCATGGGGAAGGAACAAATGAAAATGTTATTTCTCTGCTCATGAACTCATACCTTTCTGTCTGCTTTTCACTGTTGGCAATTTCATTCTCTTCCAAATTTGACTAAAGCCCGTGACCTGGGGGAAATAATGTCTATATAATAATCTTCTGAAACTCTAATTCTGAGTCATGTTTTTTTGGATGTTGCCTCGCACTTTATGAAAATTGCACTGAGCTATGAAACGTAAGTGATGTGATGTCTCTGCCTTAACATAATCATTTTGTCTGGTGAACATGTTGCAAATAATAATAATAATAAAAAGGGAGTCTCCTTTGAAAGCCACAAAAATAAAATAAAATTAGAAAAAAAAAATCCATGCCTAATGGCAAAAAAGATGTTGTGGCACCCTGTTCCATAGGTTTATTTCCACTGTCCCATGGAAACAACTATTCACAACTGACAGCAAATTAATGGTGTGAGAGAGGCAAGCAGAAACACCACGGCACTGTGGCTGAGCAGCTTAATAGCCCTAAAGCTCCCTTGACTGTGTGCTTCGGGGGACCTTACTAAATCCTGGCACAAAGTGTCACATCAGCACTTTGCTCCCAGTGCCTTGGCCTGGCTGAAACCCCACATTTGCATATGGGGAGAAATCAGAAAACAAGTTCGTAAAACACCAAATGCCTGGAAAGCATAATTATTGCCTGGGGTCTCCTGAGCAGCTTGCTGAGCGAACTCAGCAGTGGGGATGTTTGCAGTTGATCAACTCTTCCCCCAAAAGCAGAAATAACCACAGTATCTGTTTATTGGACCCACAGCCACACACTGGCTGCATCCCTTCCCAGCTCTATAAATCCACACAAACAAAGCTGTACATTACCAGATGTTTATTTTATTTTTTTTTATCCACACTGACCCATAAAATCTACAATACAGTAGATCAAATGGTGAAAATCATTAAAAACTTGCTCTAAACAAAATTGGTAGTGCCATATGTTTTGGGTCTTCCTCCATGTGAAGTTCCACCTAGCTCCACAGGTGTAAATCCAGAATAACCCCACCTACATCAACAGTTATTCCACATCTGCAGAGATGCAGCATACGAGTGTTAGAATTTGGTCTCTGATGTTTCTGGGATGAATAAAACATATATAATTTTTTATACATGCAACTGATAAATGCAAACCAAACGAGGAACGTTTTATTGGTTGCGACAGACAAGCCTGGCAAAGACAACCTGAGGAACTTCAGCCGATGTACTCGATCTGCAGTGAATTGAAGCACACAGCAATGCGTGTTTGCTGCCAGGCAAATATCCCGTAAGAAAGATTTTTACAGTGCATCCTAAATCTGCAAATTGGTAGCTATAAAGTGCACCTTGAATCAAGAAAAACAGGAGGAACTGACAGCACAGACCTCAGACAGCAAACAACATATTCCAGCGTCATGTGAAAAATCATTGTGTCTCTGACACCATCTGAAAGAAAATAATCTCTTAAAGGTATGTCCTACATGAACTCAGACAGATTGTGATCTTAGAGGAGGCAGAATTCTGGGTTCCCACTACCCTTCAGGCTTTACAAGTTGCCACATTTGTCTGTGGCCATCCTGTAACAAATTAAAGCACTTAATGTAGCTGCACTTCTGTTAGTATCCTAAGACTATGAGCAAAGAAAGAACATCTGTGTACGATTGTGTGTATGTGTGTGCCCACACACGAATGAGGGAAACAAAAAACATGACAGAGTGGGTATTTGTTGGGACAGAAAAAGCAATGGAAGAAGACAATGTAATAGCTATTGACGGAGGACCCCTGATCCCTGGTCTACTGCATGGGAGCACTGAATTGAAATGTAAGTCCTAAACTAAAAGAGCAGGTCACCAAACTCCTGCAGAGCTTCACCAAGAAATCAGGATGATTCCTGCAAAACACACCTTGCAGCAGTGCATCTCCCTCAAATACAAGACACCACCAGCCCCGCACATCGCTCAAAGTGCCCAGGCACAGGGGACCCACTGCACTGGGTCTCTCCAGGCAGACAAACCCACTCCACAACCTAATCCCACAGCCACTGAAGAAACACAACCAACCTCTCCAACTCAGGCTGGCCTGGGGACAGCATATTTGGGCCAAAGCTACTTACACTACTGAACGTTTCGCTATTGACTTCTGCAGTTTTCAATCAGGCCTAGCATGCATAACAGTTTCTCAGTTTTACACTAATCATCTCCTCCATTTGCATTCCACACACAAGAAGTTTAATTGTGAATCTTTTCCTAAAGCACCTTTAGATCCTCAGATAAAATTAATTTGCGGAGTGCACACTCTTAAATTGTTATTGTTGTTAATAGTGGTCCTGTAATGTATTTTTTTCAGAAAAAACTCCACAACTTTTTTACATGGCAATGGTAAAAGGTTCATTTTAAATAATCAAGAAAGAAATAATTTCCATTAGATAAAGCAGTCAATAGCATCAGAAATGTGGCTGCAATTACTTGTTGCATTTTACAATGAAATCCTTGTAGTGTAATAACCACAAGATGATGAAACACATTTTGTCTCCATTTCACATGACTGACCCCAATTTTGCCAAGGACATCTGAACACATTTAACATTCTGAAATCTTCCATTAGGATAATGAAAACACACATTATTGAATTCTGTATTTGCTTTAGAAGGCTACAAACAGCAAATTCAATCTTTCTTACTTTTGGTGCAGACTACACCTGTATAATTGTTCGCATTTCTCAGAGGCCAAAATAAGCTACAAAATGAAGAAAGAGGAAGATGTTGACCCCAAAAGGAAGAAAGAGGAAGACGTTGACCCCACAATCCATTATGCAGCCCTTATGTGATTTTATTTGCTGTATGTGTTTAGTAAAAACATCGTGTATAACCTAACCACCTACAAAAGACATGCACCTATCCTCCATAACCTGGACTAAAACAAACAATGATATACCGTGCATAGTTAACAACAGGTGCTCGAGTGCTTCCCTTGTAAGGGAGCAACTGCCAGAGTTTATAGCCATGGAGTGCAATTCAGCTTTGCATCAAGGTACAAATATCTTGCTCAAAAATCACTACGCATGGAAACACATGGTCAGCCTTTTTGCCATCCTTTTTAAGAGGGGAAACTTCAGCCACAGAAAACTCCTATCAAAGTCAGCCACAGCTTCTACCGGCTCAGTGCTGATGACACCTACCTTCTATTTGGTCCCACGTCTATCTCTGCTTTGCACACAGCAATTTGCTTTAGTGTAGACCTTGGAAGACATTTTCATCTCTATACTTATCCAGATCTGAAATCACTGAAATCGAAGCCCCACGACTGATATGCCCAAGGCAACACTGAGAATTGATTTATTTCAGAGGAAAAAAAAAAAAAGGTCCAGTCCTTCGGGCTTCTGGTTGAATGCAGTAAAGACGAGGCCTTTAGACTACTGGATATGATAAATACTTCTTCCTCTTTTTTTTTTTAGCCAGGGCATTAGTATTTTCATTAGCCTTACACTTCACTGCAGCGCTAAGATCATGAGTCATACTTGCAGAGTCCCTAATGTTTCATTTGGCTTCTACTTCAGTGGCTGGTACTCAGATACCAGGAGAAATCAACTAAAATACCGGAGCATCACCCTACTCCTCTCCAGAAGCAATGCGTCAGGTGTAGTCACTTATGCAAAACCAAGAATCCAATCATGGATCACAGCTTACATCTGTTAAACTCTGTTCAGTATAATCTTCTGAGACATTTACATGTTATGCTTTCTACAGTCATTGCTCAAAACAATGTATTAAGTATGGATGGAAATGAAATTTGGATCATTAACGTCAACTCCCCTCAACAAAAGTGTGTCCCCATCCCTATGTCTCCCACCACAGTTTCAGAACCTCAAACAATGGCTCACACATTGCTTTGTGAATATGAGGAATATAATTTCAGACAATTTCAAAGCCTGTTCTCATACACAGAAAGCTTTGATGTTGAAAATTACAACACAAATCATCAGGAAAGACATTCAGCACTCAGACTGCAATCCCAGCATCTTTCTGCTGTACTTTGCTGAAGATTGGTACGACCTGACAACGAAATTCACAGTCCAAAGACGAAGTCTGAGTTTCCAAAATTCCAGATAACCATTCTGGAAATTGCTAGCCCAGGTGTGGTAAAATACTGCAACGTAAACAGGAAGGAGTGACGTTAAATATGTCACAGCCTCTGTATTCAAGGCATCTCCATAGCAGCCAAACATCCCCTAGATCAGCTGATGGGTCAATCTGAGTGTGTACCAGCACTGCCAAAGGACCAGTAAGGCATATATAGATCAGCAGTGTGCACAGAAGTTTCACCATAAGCCACGTCTCTTCTTGTGGCAGCTGGAGGCCCAGCATGTTATATACGCTAGTAATTCAGTGTACCCCTATGACAAGATGTTCTAGATGCTGCTCTACTTTGAGTAATTTTTTTCTGCACATAGTGACAGAAGAGATGGAGAGGGCAAAAACCTACTACTCACGACTTACGGCCTCTCCTAAAGATAGTAGATTTCACTCTTGTTTATCTATACTGCATGACTTTGACCTTGTGCAACCATGTGGCACCATACCAGCAACAGAGAGGCAGTGAAAAATAAGAACTTCCTCACAGAGTCAGATGTTTTACAGTTATCACAGACAAATGTGTAATTGCAAACATCGAAATACAAAGCACAGAAGACCTTGGAAAGCAAATTGCCTTCATTTGTGCTTCGGTGTGTTTTGAATCTCACTATCTGATCTCTAATGCAACCATTCAGCTTTATTTTAAAAGAAAAAATGTCACTGCATAGAACAGTCTGGAAGATCTATTAAAACTTACAGAATCTGGTTTCCTGGCTTTCATCAGAGTGCCAAATTTACCTCCATCTACTTCATCTGAAGGAAGCTGAGTTACAACAGGGATACATTTGGAGAAGATCCTCTCAAGGATCTATAAAACACAGAACCTGAGCTGCGACTGAAGTGCTGGCTGGAGTTCTGAAACCATTTAAGTGAAATCGATTAAAGAATGACTTCCACTAAGGGAATTCCAGTGAGAATGGTTCTGTAGCAGTCACTGTGAGTGACAAGGCATGTATTCTCCATGCCATTACACTACTTTTACTCCAGTGCAGTTCTATCTATTTCAGTGTTTACTAATTCCAGTTCAAGGGAGGTGATCAAAATTAGAGCCAATTGAGTCTGATATAAAGAAGTTCTCAGATTTCTCCACTCCATTAACATCAATTTCTGCACTCCATTAACACCAGTTTTATTCTGGTGTAACTGCATTGATTTCAAAGGAGTTACACCACCCTGATGTCGGTGTCAAAAGAAACAGAAAATCAGACCCCATTTCTTCAGTAATTTTCTTCTGGAAAATATTGCTTCCCTCAGACATTTAATGAAAAAGTGATATGGCAAAAAACACAAATATACTTGTAAAATGTAATAGCTGAACAATCTAGCAGATAAGAACTGTATTTAGGTTCTGGCACAAAGCCTACTGAAGTCAGTGACTTTTACATCAGACCCTTTACTCTCTCTTGAATGAAAGTTAATACACCCAGCAACAAGGATGCTGCAAGTTGCCAACAGCAGCATTGCCCTGCAGCACTAAATGGATTGACCGTTGAACTCCAGTTGCTGAAAATAATTGAACCGAGAAAGATGTGTCAGCTGTTTCCACTATTGTCCGTTTCCCACTAAGCTAGTAGCTCCCACGTAAACTGGAATCAAAGATGAGGAACTCCATAGTACAACAATCTACAACAGTATGCAAAATTTTATGTAAACATGTGCATGGATGCATATTCGTGCAGGCATATCAATATCAAGTACACGTATCACAGAAGATGATCTGCTCTTTTAACTTCAACTCACTGAATTATATGTACTAAGATCAAACAAAGAATGTGCACTGACTTCAATAGGCTTTAAATCAGGTCTAAAATAAAGAGATCAGTAGGACTGAAGTAGTCTCTTAAATATTTAAAATGCTAGAGTTTAACAGAATGAAAATGTGCTATTCCTCGAAAACACACATACCAGCCTATATGCACACGGCTGTGAACAAACAGTTGACGTTCTCTGCATTCACTCTGAAGCAAATGCTTACATAAAAAATTAGTCTGTGACATAAATAATCCAGTAGGGTAAATTCCCCAAAGTGTCAGCTTTTGTATTATTGATGCCTAATATTTTAAAATAGAATCAAGTACAATTAACCTTCTTGTATAATTGTAATGAGTAGAAAGAAATCACTGGCAGCATGTGTTAGTGGTTCTGTCAGATGGGTTGACCAGCTTAAATTTACACCCAGACAGGAATCCAAACCAGCCAATACTGATTAATTAAATACGCACAAAAGTTACCAGGTCTGTGTATGAAAGTATAGGTCTTCCAAGATTGTATAAATATTAAAAAAAAAGGCATTTTCCTTTTCCAGTAAAAAAGAAGTTTTAAATCAAAATGAATGCTTAATTCACATGAAAATATAAAATCCACCAGATGAGATTCAGCAGTATTATATCAGGAATGCGGAAGCTGTGTTTCAGTATTGATTAATGCCAGCAAGGCTTGAATTTGCATGTAATTTACAATCACTTCCTTCAACAAATGTCTTCTTTTAGTATTATTATGAGTTTGGCATGACAAGATTATTACAAATCACTCTCTATCAGGTGGAATCAGTAAGAAACTCACCATGTATTTAGAAATACTGCAAGAGCCATGATTGGGTGAGAAGATATAAACATGCTTTATGTAGAGAGTGCTGTACATTACTCAAGCGCACTAGTGTCACATGCAGATTAGGAAAATAATGTTCTCATAGTGTTCCCAATATGCTGCACCCAAACACAGGGAAGATGCAGTCCCTCTTTTCAAGCAGATTACAGTCAAAATTGATTCTCTTGTACTGGGCAAGCGATAAAGCCAGGCGAGCATTGGACAGCACTGAAGGGAGGTCAGATAGCAGCATGAGAGCTAGCCAGCTTTGCAAAGAGCAGCAAGCTCCATGAGCCAGGCTGTCAAGAAAGGGACTAAGAGCTCTGATTTGCATGCAGTGATAGATTAAAATCAGACAGCCAAAGTAGTTACCATCCCCTACACCATCTACTCCACTCCCCTGATGGCAGTTGTCATCACGCCACAGCAGAGACAACTGAACGGCTCATGAAGCAGCTTCTGGAGTGCTCAAGTTTTCAGCTTAGAGTATTATGTCTCCAATTTGAGTTTAACTTAATATGCTTCAGAAGCCATTCATTCATCTGCCTTGCAGAGGAGGTAATCTCCATCACAAGGGCAGGACAGACAGCTTGAGGGCCATAACCTCTTCAGCTGTTTTTCGCCTTTTAATTTGCCACAGCTTGCAAGTCAGGGGCCCCAGGCAGGACCTAAGTCATATGGCTGGATTTCAACAAAGCACTTAGGACCAATGAAATCTGTGGAACAACCGGTGATTAAAGTCAAGCAGGTGCCTAAACGCTTAGCCGGATTGAGATCATTTAACCTCGACCAAAACACTGGACTTATCTTTACAGCTTCGTTAACAAAATTCATATGTCGGATGAATACAGTGCTGCCTGTACCAGCCTGTATATTAATTACCAACGTTTACTTGAGTTATTTCTGGATTCTCCTATAAAAGTGTTATTTTGAATGAAAAACTTCAACAACAATTATCCACTAAACAGGCCAGGACTGTAAATGCAACATAACTCAGAGGAGAAGGTTGAATTCTTCCAGCCTTTATCACCCATACCAAGTTTGCAAACTGCAGATCATGGCAGATACTGAAATATTTTCTCATTCAGAAAAAGTCCATGCAAGTACCACATGCTGTGAAATACTATATTAAGGGAGTTGTTTTGATGAAAACAAATGGCCAATCCTAAAGATTAATGCTTCATGTGATGTATTCAGGTTATTAATCCCACCACCTTCTTTCCACTGGCCCTGGAAGTGAATGTTTTCTGGAAAACTGCATGGAGCCAGATGGTTAACTATTGGAAATCTATACTAAAAAGATTAATGTTACCCCATCACAGGGATCAGCCATTTGTAGAGATTTCCTAATACAAACGGTGACATTTGTTTATTCAGACTGGCTGGATGAGCCATACTCTGATGAGAGCCTAATTAGCCCTCAAAGATTTTCAAAACACTGGGGCCCAGTTGCTGAGCTGAAGTTCAACATCGGAAAGAAAATGACATGTTAACAGATATAGAAGTAACACAGACAGACAGACATGAGTGACTGCTCTTCAAGCTGCCTTTGAGTTGTTCATTCTAACACAGTACGTGGAACCATGTTGGTACCCTGGGTAAGTTAAGTACTTACAAGTGGCTACTGGAAAGGCTCCAGTGCCAGTCGCAGCGATGAACTATTGCAGTCCTGGGTGCCGTTACTCTTTGGACAGAAGAGCTGTGCCACAGTCTGAGTGCCTACCCACACCGATCAGTCTCCACACCAGCCCACTCTAATGCACAGTAACAAATTCCAACCATCCAACTATTGTGCTTTTATGTATAAAGTAAACATACTGCAAGGAAGATGAGTATGAAAGAAACAACTGTCTTTTACACAAAAGTTTCAAAGTGTGAACAGTACTTATTAAATTTCACAGTAGCCCTTTTTCCAGATGGATAAAAGAACCAGTATGTCCAAGGCCACTGTAATTTCTAAACCACTTAGATTAAACCCCCCTGTATTCAGGAAAGCGCTGAAGCACATGCTTTAAAGTGAAGCACACACTTAAATCCCATTGACTTCAGTTACGCATGTGTGCTTACACGCTCTCCTGAATAAAATGGATGTAAGCATGTGTTTAAACTTGAACCTATGCTTTGTTGAGATGAGACTGTGAAGAGAGGAGAGTGAAATTTAAACTNTATTAAATTGAATGTTTTTATATAAACCATACAAATGCTCAATTCATCAATATGAAAATACCAACAATCTTGAGACTGAGGCCAGGACAGATGTTAACTTTACCAACAGCTGTTCCAGTTGAAGACATTGCAAATTCCCTACCGGCTGTTATCACTCCCCCACTGGAAATTACCGCATGTACAGCGCAGCCAGCAGAAGGGATCATGTGAGTGCAACCATGAACGGGCTTCTAAGATCACTTAGTTATTTACACATAATATTTTTGCTTGACATCTTTTCCTCTCCAGTAGATTATTTTTTTCACCTCAAACTTCAAAGTTAACTTCACTTACGAGCTTTTGGAGGCAAGGAGTGTTAATGTACATATATAGAAACTAATGAAAGGAACTCTCAGAATCTTACCGAGATCCTGCCATGGTACCAAAATAGAAATCATTCTGGTACTATACAGAAATTTAAACCAATATGCTTTGCACACCATCCCAAAATCACCTCCCCTTTGATCCTCTATCAACTATGCCATATGTGTGATTCGTGATGCAGAAAAACATTTTCTTCCAATGTATATGCAAAAGCTTCATGAAACAAAGAGTGACTAACTAAAGTTAAACTGAGTCACCTTAATTCAGGGAAGTATGAGCTTTAAAAACAGGTATTTATTAAGAAACCGAATTTCTAAGTAGTATCCCTCTTGGTGGTATAAATATCCGACATAGAATTAATCAAGAGAGCATCTTGGAGAAAATATTAAAGTAGCATACAATCTGATATCACTGCAAAAAAGCAATCAAAACAGAGCATGGCAATAAATTAATATAAAAAGTTATAATATCCAAACCAGACTAAAAGTAATTTTGTAAGTCAGCAGTAAAAAGTTAAATAAGCACTAATTTAATCTATTTTAGATGCGGCAGTCAATAGATGAAACACTTTACTGCTCTCTAGCTATATGAACACAATCAGCTGATAGAAAAATTGAAAAAAGAACGAAGGGAAAACCACATCCCTACTCAGGCCCTAAGCACTGTGGAAAGCATGAGCACAGCAACATGGGAGAGAAACAGACCTCCTGGGTCAGGGAAGCTGTTTTTCAAGTGAAAACTGCAAAACAGAGTTTTGATGCAATGACCTCTAGATAATGGTTGCGACCTATTTTTACTGTGCTGCCTTTCTATGCACTTTTAGGCAGCACAATCATCCTTTTATAGGCAACAAGCATTTCACATTCCTCTGGGGCATGCATATAGAGGAAATGATTAGTTCCTCCGAAGAGGTATCCTATATCAGAAGCAACAAATTTCCTGGCAATGTGGAATGAGGAAGAGAAAGAAGAAAAAGAACAGGGTGTCAGTGGAATTTCTAGGGATTACCGCTTCTCAATAAGCCCAGTGTTTCAACTGTTCACATACATATTCATCATTAACAACAGGTAGAGGACTCCATTCATTAAGGTCCCTAGAGAGGACCTGGAGAAGTTTTAGGAAACATGGCTAGCAAGAGCAAAAGAATAATACGTTTCATTTCATATCTGAAGTTATCTTATGCAAGTGAGTGTATCAGAGCATAAGTATCATAGCTAGCTCATGCGCTGTCTGAAGCTTTACCTATTTAAAAAACTCCAGCAAACTTACCTCTCCTAGATGACATTTTCAAGAAATAATAAAGGGGACTTGGTTATTATCACTCCAGGCATTTGTATTGCAGAGAGGCAAGAAGAAAGACTTTATGACTGAGCTGAGAAATAAATGGAGAACAAATTCATAGCAAGTTTATGAAAATCAGATAA
>VZTO01013963.1:28927-67719 GCA_013400615.1 Syrrhaptes paradoxus
AGACTAAAAGTAATTTTGTAAGTCAGCAGTAAAAAGTTAAATAAGCACTAATTTAATCTATTTTAGATGCGGCAGTCAATAGATGAAACACTTTACTGCTCTCTAGCTATATGAACACAATCAGCTGATAGAAAAATTGAAAAAAGAACGAAGGGAAAACCACATCCCTACTCAGGCCCTAAGCACTGTGGAAAGCATGAGCACAGCAACATGGGAGAGAAACAGACCTCCTGGGTCAGGGAAGCTGTTTTTCAAGTGAAAACTGCAAAACAGAGTTTTGATGCAATGACCTCTAGATAATGGTTGCGACCTATTTTTACTGTGCTGCTTTTCTATGCACTTTTAGGCAGCACAATCATCCTTTTATAGGCAACAAGCATTTCACATTCCTCTGGGGCATGCATATAGAGGAAATGATTAGTTCCTCCGAAGAGGTATCCTATATCAGAAGCAACAAATTTCCTGGCAATGTGGAATGAGGAAGAGAAAGAAGAAAAAGAACAGGGTGTCAGTGGAATTTCTAGGGATTACCGCTTCTCAATAAGCCCAGTGTTTCAACTGTTCACATACATATTCATCATTAACAACAGGTAGAGGACTCCATTCATTAAGGTCCCTAGAGAGGACCTGGAGAAGTTTTAGGAAACATGGCTAGCAAGAGCAAAAGAATAATATGTTTCATTTCATATCTGAAGTTATCTTATGCAAGTGAGTGTATCAGAGCATAAGTATCATAGCTAGCTCATGCGCTGTCTGAAGCTTTACCTATTTAAAAAACTCCAGCAAACTTACCTCTCCTAGATGACATTTTCAAGAAATAATAAAGGGGACTTGGTTATTATCACTCCAGGCATTTGTATTGCAGAGAGGCAAGAAGAAAGACTTTATGACTGAGCTGAGAAATAAATGGAGAACAAATTCATAGCAAGTTTATGAAAATCAGATAATAATAGCAAAGCAGTGGAAAGAAGAAAGAAACACTGGGAACTGAACTGCAAAAATAAAAGCAAGAAGCAACGACTAATGACAATACAACCAACAAAATTAATACACTTGGGCTTTGACTCTGAAAGGTACCTGAGCAAGTGTCTGTTGTGTAAGACATCTCACTGAGCTCCCTATGCCTACAACCAGGCACAAACTTGATAACTGGTAGCAAGCCAACACAACAACAGCATTCTTCAAATCCTTCCTTTAAATAAATGAATGTAGACATTTGGACACTGATTGTTTTCTAGTTCACTACAACAGAACTTCTGATTCAATCAGAACAAAGTCCTTTGAACTGACGAAGTAGTCTATAAGAAAGAATATGGTGATCAGGGGGCTGCTAAGTGGCCTCTTGATATGAATTCATAATGATGTTTTCCTTCTATTTATTGTTTCTATACCTCTGGTAATTTAATAGGTACTTAGTAAACCAGAACCATAAAATAATCTGCAAACTACTGGGAAACACCAGGCAAACAAGTGATGTTAGGGATGAAGGAGGAAGGCTATTCAGAAACAGAGTGGCAAACACAAGGAGGGGTGTTTCTTTTCCTTCCTCAGGGTCAACAAGTGCTTCTACCACAGAAGAATATCATGTCATCAGGCGTCATTGCATTAATACACCAGAGAGCCTTCAAGGAAGACACTCTGCTCTTGCTATCATTTGCAGGACGTGGGGTTTTTTTGCTTTTTTAAACAACATTAAATTTGCATTAGGTTGGATGAGGAAAAAGGATGGAATATCCAGGAGAGAGGGCTGAATTAATATTCATAAGCAATATATTGGAAGAATGCAGAAGGGGTGATTTGAGGGAGCTTGGAAAGGGAAAGGAGACACAGCCATTAGTACTAGAGATCTCCTGCTAACACACTCTGCTCTCAGGCAAGAACTGCAATGTCTCTTCCTCATCCACACTAAATATTGCCCTGCTCTGAACAGCTTTTGGATTCCCCACTCCAGGGCACTCCGGGGAGGAAACTGTTTTGGCTGAAGTTCGACAGGAGCAGGTGGCATTCACCAGCTGCAAGTAATTTTGCTCTTGTTGGCACCACAGCAGTTCTTGGACTTCTCACAGTTTGTGTTCAGTGGGGAAAGGGAAACCGGGAGGGAGCAAGCAAGTCCTCGGTGGTGTTTAACAGCATCCCAAGCTTCACAGCTGCCTCTTCCAAGCTGGCAACTCTAAGCACACAGCAGAAGACATAGTGCTTTGAGAAGGTGCCTGTACAGATTTGCCAGCATAGGGTTCAGGTTTGCCTGTGCTTCCATTCTCTGCTGTGAAAGCACATCGCCTCTGGCACAGCTGCCACTTCAAGGTGGAAACAATCCTGCAAGCCAGATGTTGATATTACAGGGGAGGCAGGAAGAGAGAAGAAGAGCATGGCTTAGCACCAGGTGTAAGTGATCTCTCTGCAGATGGACTAGCTAGCATCAGAGCCTTTCAGAGAGCCCCAAAACACATTCCTTTTCTCAGCATCTGTGCTGCCAATTCTCCAACCTCTGTGTGTGCCTGTGTCTACAGAAAATTTCTGGGGCTACTCCTACTACTGCACAAAAGTACAGGAGTACAAATGCTTCAATTACTACCTTTAAAGTCATATTTTGTCAAATAAAAGAAAGCGGAATCCGGATACCAGAAGTGTGGCAATGCCATTAAACTGTTTGTCTCAACTTAGTTATTTCCATCTGCAGAAGCCATCTTAGAAATGAAAAGGCAGACATGGGAGCAGGAAAAAAGGCAGCAGCTCTCTTCCCTTCTCCATTTCTAATCACAGCAGAGGGAACTCGAAATTGCAAGAGCATCTCTTCTAATGTTTTGAAAATCTTAAATCTCTCTCTTTTCTTTCTACCTTTTCTTTTACCTGTGCACCATGAAAACCCAGCACCAGAAATGACTCCTTGAAAGCACAACATAATCCTCTTGCATCCACTGATACATCCAACAGTCCAGCCTTTTGTTTGAAACGCTTCTTTCATTTCCAAATGGCACAAGTGTCATCACGTGCTATAGCGATGCCATTCCAAACATGAACTTCACTCTCTGAACCAGCCTGGCACACGCCCTTGAGCAGGGTAGAACAGTCATTTTTTCCCCTCCAAGCCCATCTTTCATCACTATCCTTGACAGACACATCCACCTTGGCAAAGATTAACACTTTGCTAATGAAATTATCCCATGATCTTTTATTAAAGCTGGTGTCTACTCTGCCATTTAACAACAACCTCTTTTCATCTGCTAAGGTGGAGAATTAGTCAATGCTATTAAGAATTTTTATCCCAGTAACAGCTACAAATCTATTTACCCGATGTACTACACAAATACACAGGTAGGCACTGTCTGTATGCCGAGGAGCACTGCTGTATATGTCACTGAATAAAATGAACAGCTAAAACATTCATAATAAATACTCATATTACATAACTACTTTCTCTTCAGCTACAAGCAAGTGATTTTCACCGATTTTTCCTAGAAATTCCTTTACAGTGATGCTAGTCAAGGTGGCTACCTCCACTGACACTAAATGCCAACCTTGAGTTTGTACCAAACACAAACTCAGTAATGCAAAGAGATCTGCTGCAAACCCTCTAGTATGAGTGAACGGTCTCCATCTTGCAGCAAAGCTAGACAGCAAGCTCCTCAGCAATGAAAGCTGCACTGAGCTGATTGCATGAGTCAAAGGACTACTCATCCCGATGCAAGATGGCCTGAAACAACAGCATTTGCTAGAGCGAATGGTGGATGTAGCATCCGCGTCTCTCTGTGGGAGGGATTGTTCAGAACATCAAGTGAGATGAGATTTCAGGAGGTGAATAAGCTACTTCAGCTGAATGCACATTAACCCTCAGGTGTAGCAAAAAAGAAAACATTTGCCCTGAATTTTTTTTTTAAACAGATTTACCATTACTAAAGGAAAAGCCATCAAAAAAACCTTCACTTCCTAATAGTCTGAGAATAACAATAACCTAATAATCTTTTCTTATGGACAAAGTACCCCCAAATATTTATAACAAACCATTACCACATACATTGCAACTTTACAAGCCTTCATCTAATTATTTCCACTGAAACAAACACACAAATCTTCCAGCTCCACACTGGCACACACACAGACTCTCCTAGAACTAAGCCTTCAGCAACCTTCCTCTGATGGACACTTTTTTTTCAGGAAATGACACAGTGACATAGGTAAAAGGTGATTTAGATAGACTGCTGTGTCACAAATTGTCAGGATCTGATTTAAAGACCTTGCCTTTGTCAAGAAAGACAGTTGGGTGTCTGCTTTAAAGAAGTACTGGGAATATTTTCATCAAAGGTTTGAATTGAAAAACAGTGGGAGGTAAATATCTGAGATGTTGCCAAGAAAGACCGCTATATCCGTGCAATTACCATTAACAGGGGACAGCAGTAGTTCAATGAAGTAATTCAATCTGGTGCCCTACATTTTATCAGACAGCAATTTTGAGTTCTGACATAAAAGGCTGAGAAAGAGGATTGGACTCTTTTCTGTGAAATTCAGCCTTAATTCTTGCAATCAGGAGATGTGTTCTCTGCTTCAGGTACAATCCTGCAATCCCCTCCAAGCAACTCAAAAGAATATACTAATGTTCACCATAACCTAATCATCCACATAGGTACAAGTCATACTGTAGGCAAGTTTTGGAACAAAGTGCCTGCAGTATTAAGGGAATGTTTTCCCTACTAACTATACCAATATTTTCTCACTTTTAAGTTTAGCAGGAAGGAAAAGATCTATTGTTTAAAAGATTAAATAATACAATGTAGCCTAAATTAGTATATGTATTCTTCCAAAATATGCAAAAGTGAGGGAGAGAGACAATTTCTTCAGAAAATGGCAAAATGAAAAGTCTATGGAAGCTCACATCAAAATAATACCATCACATGGCTTCTCCTCGCCATTGATCCATCCATACTCCTATTTGCTCAGAGGCCTTTGCACTATCTTTCTCCAGAGCAATCCTATCAATCAGTCAAATGGCAGTACTGGTGATTTCCAGCATCACCATGTTTGCAGAACAGCTCTGCATTTCATCTCTGCATGGCAGACCTGAATGACAATCACCACCACAAACCCTTTTTTTCAGGGAAGTCACCAGATTTTAACCCTTTAAATCCTTTTTACCCTAATGCTTTTTGCCATAATCCCTTCTTTTCACACAAGAGTGTGTTATTCTACAAATTCTCAAGTTACATAATACAGAAATCTTGCAAAGTTTTCCATTTATTTTACATGTACATAGGAGAAAATTATAATTTTATATTTTTCTGAGCACAATCTCACCATAAACAATAACATCAGCAGGCAATTTGCATCAGAAAACAGTCTAGTGTTGCTCTTTCCACTTGGAAAGAGTGGAACAACAACAATTCCACCAAGTCCAAAACTTCACAAATGAGCAAATTGGCTCATTTTGTACAGAACACGGTCAACCACCTTTAAATATAATATAAAACCAGGGCTATCAATGAAATACTCTATGTAGAGATTGCATATCCCCTTTCTTTTCATGATATAGAATCTCCTCTAGAGAACCAACACTATCTTTCCTCCAAAATATTAAACATACAATAAATGCTATTGAGCATTCTCTTTTAATGATATGAAACTGAGACCCTTGGAAGATGAAGGATTTGTGTATGACAGCTTAACTGCTTGCAATCAAACTAATTTGCAGTACAATGACCTGAAATGAGTTTAAAAGCACCATAACACATGTTTAGTAATCAGTGAGGCAATTCTTTATTATTCAGGTTCACATTTGCAATTTGTGTCACATCTTGCGGGAAAGAGAAGAAGAGGGGGAACACAAAAAAAAAAGTAATTCTTTTGCTTTGCAAAAGCTGAGGGGCAAAACATGAGCTACATGAACATGGGGCATTAGAGACCATATTTAGACTGACAGCAAATCTTAAGTCTGTCTGCTACTTATATAAATCTACTAATCTCCAGAAAAGGAAACTATAAAATCAAAGATTTCTTTATACATTACCATCTTGATTTTTCTAAATTGATTTTTGTTGGAAAAAAATGATTAAGGAGTTTCACATGGAATACTATGAAAAATACGTACTGAGTATGCCTCAATGTTTTTAAGCTGTAAGTGAAGCTATCTATGAACCACTTGCAACACTCCTCTGACCATAACTAAATTTAGAGACCCTTCTAGCAAATAATGGAGATTTTCATAGCCTCCCTTCAAATACATAACATTCCTTCTTTCCTTCCTTTCTGCCCTTCCTTTCTTTCTGTATGCCATCTCTATTCATCACATTTGTTAGCCTTGGGAAAATATGGCTCCAACGAGGTAAGTGGAGAACCACACACAGAAGCAGAAGGAAAAGGGACTAACAAGCTCAAAGCACTTGGTAAAAAATGCAAGAGAACTAAATGTAATACAATGCCAGAAAAAATCCACAGGAACCACACAAAAGGGCAAAAATGAGCCAAAGATATCACACAGATAGAACGGAACCGCTCTATTCTAATAAGTAAAGCAGGAGTGGGCTTGGGCAATGTGGTGGGTTCATCTTGGCTGGATGTCAGGTGCCCACCAGGCCCCTCTAACTCCCTCCTTCAGCAAAATAAAGGGGGCACAATAAAATGAAAAACTTGTGGGTCAAGATAAAAGCAGTTTAATTAAACCAAAGGCCNAATAATAATAACTCGGATCTTCTTAATTTCTGTCCAAAACAATCTGAGTAGAGACCTGTCTTGACCAATTTCCAGCCCAGGTAATTTATTCTGCTTGCCTAAGCATTCTTCAAGAATTGAGTTAATAATGTGTAGTTTTCTTAACCTCCAGAAAAAATACACAGTTTTGTTCTCCAAACACAGTTGTTTTTGCTCCAGCTATTCTCATCATGATTAGTAGGATGCTGGAAATATCCATACATCTGCTTTTGCTGTTCTTCTTACTTTGATGGTCATATTGTTAGCAAACTCTTTAATGAGATTCAGTTCTCCCTAGGAACAGCACTACAGCTTATAAATGATAAAATTAATAGATCTGGGGTACATTTTATTACACGTAATGCATTTAGTTGGCAACAGTGATACCTCCCTTACAGCAGCTGTTACAATAAACTGCATTTTCAATGGCTCCTGGAAAACAGAAGACAACACCTAAAAGATTTCAGATGAAGAAACACCAGGGTTTCCAGGTCTCATTGCTCCACACCAAATCTGCTCCACTGAGGTCTGCAAATACTAATAGGTAATTACAACCCACTGAGAGATTTCTGCAGGGGATCCTGTCCACTTTTCCTGAATCAGAATTTACTATCAGAAGATTCATAACCTCTGTTGTCAGCTTCAGTTCTGCAAAGAATGGGCTCACGGAGACTTTGAAGCGGAGCTAAAATGGATTTCAGTATACCCTTCACAATAATAGTTGGCAAAACTGATTACAGTGAGAGAACTGGAGATCATTCATTACCTTACTAAGCGAATTAGGACTTGCTAACAATGATTTATAGTACAAGCACAGGATAACAAGGATTGTCTTTTCAACTGTATTCACAGGGGACATGACAGTGTGGTGCCATCCGTACAGCCACTGCTGTAGTGTTCTAGACCTCATAGTATTTGAGATGGATACACACCTTTATACAAGCAAAATACATTCAAGACTTTGACTTTTAAAGCCAAGCACTAAAAATAACTGAGCAACTTAACCTACTTGTAAGAACAACTCCTTATTTACCATCATCCCTGTGTACATGATGTGGAGTCAAGTATTACATCCCTTCTGTAACATTAGTTGTCTGAATTTATTAAACCTCTTTCAAATGATATTTTTGATCTAATCTACTTCTCTCCTGTGAAAATTTCAAGGGTCTTACTGTACTCTCCTAGAGTGGAGCTTCTTAGAACATTTCCACTTGAACAGGGTCAACAACATCACAAATTTGACCACCTCACAGAACAAAACATAGGCTACTTAGGATTGTTGTCACTGCATATACAACAGGCAACGAAGAGAAATCTACTGGTTTTAAGGGCTCTATCTGAGAATATGAGCCCAGAGAATATGCTCATATAACCAGTTCCACACTTCTTCTCTAAGCTAACGTCTCGGGTGAAAATCAGTCCTATTGCACAGAGGATTAGCTGGCCTTATCTAGGCCAAATACTGGTTTTCCGTCATCTCTATACTAATACCGCTGGTGCTCCACTTATTCTCCTTGGGATGAGTTTTTAGAGCTCTGAGTAATGTAATGCAACATTGCACAACACAGTGTCCCAGTGGCATGCTGTAACTACGCAAACATCTGCTGAACTGAACCCACTCAGGGCCAAATTGGATAGCACAACTGATTAGCTAGAGCCTTTGGGAATATGCTCACGATTTATGTTTGTCTGAGTCACCAGCCCATGTGCAAATCACATTTTTCGTTTTTTATTTTTTTTATTTTTTCGGGTTTTTTTTAAGGTGGAACAAGAGCATTGTTTGGAAAAGAAGCGTCACGGGAGTTTTCTTCTCCCTTCCAACTCCCCAATATTGTTTCCCTCACCAGCTTATTACCAAATTCTATCCAGCTCTGAAAAAAATCCACAAACTCAGTGCTTTTTGGGGAAAAAAAAAACCTGCTAACCAAAAATAGGCATCAAAAACAGGAACAGAAAACCCTCAGAAATTGCCACAAAGACTGGAGAAGCAGACCAATGCAAGAAATGGAAACAAGTTGCCATAAACAGAGAAACTGTACAATTGCCAAAGAACCTGACAATCTTGGGAATTGTGTGTGTCATTTAAAAATAAAGTACTCAGTTATTTAGGTTTTGATTTCTGTTCTGTTTTGTGTTGCAAACCAATAAACCACTTGTATCCTTTAATGTGAACTTGTCTGGGTGTGAGATACACAAGGAAAACTAGCAAAAATAAATCTGTGTAGGTAAGAGAAAAAGCTTTTACTATTATACAAACTCCAATCATATTCTAAAACATATCTCTCAACCTCCTGAAATCACAGTCAGTTGGACAATGTTAAAAATCAAATAATTCAAATAACTTTTCTTTTAAAGTTTAAAATGTGGGTTTTTTCCTAAAATTCTAACTACCTTCCAATTACCTGATTTGACTTCTTGACGAGATAGAATCTACTTTATAATCTATGTTTGATGAAAGACAACGACAATTTCCAATGTAAAAAATATTGAAGACAACTAGGAGATTTTCCAGAAAGTATTTAGTTGATTTCTTATGGTGCACCAATGTTAACAGCACATCCGAATATTTTTTTCACATGCACCAATCATAGACTGGACTGATCCCATAGAAAACAATAAAGTCAGGCCAGTACAAAAGACTTACAGGAGAATCTGAATGATTTTTACCTGTCTCTTCTTTCCACTGACTATTAAATCCACTGATTTAATAATATGTACAAAGGACAGCAAAGTTCCCACTGACAAGGAGTACCAAGATAGGTGAAACAGATTCCAGCACCAAAACGGCATTTCAACAAAATTTACAGAACATGAGACCAATAATGAAAGAAGTACAATATAAGTTGCTCCGAACTGAGAAGAACTTGTAGAGGTAAACTCCTCAACAACTTTGCACCATTAACACTCATTCAGCGGTTACTCACACGTCTCACTTTGCTGAAGGCACCTAATTAGAAAGGCTGTTTAATCAATGCCAGTTCTGATCATCCCAGTTAGCTATGAGTTAGGCTGAATTACTGGATGGAAATTCCCAACCCTCTCCCATTGACTTCATAGTGAAGGGGGGTTGTCAAAGCAGGCAGTATGAATGCCCTCCCCAGAGAATTTTTCCTTTACCTACTGCTTTCCAAGAAGCACCAATGTAAAGGCAACAAGAACACAAGAATCAGTCTCTGACTTTGCCATTCAGAAATTTACCTAGTTATACCACAAAACCTGGTCAGATTTCATCCTTCACCATCACCACTGGAAGTGCATAACAAATTACTAGGATGGAACTATCATACAGATACTAGAAAACCAATTTTGTTTTACTGGGAAGTGTCAGGTTTACGAACGTTTCCTTAAACACTCAGTGACCTCCAGAAGCTCTCTATAGAACAAAAGGATCCAAAAGTAATTTTTGCTTTGCTGTAGCATGCACAGCACCCACAAACATTGCTCACGCATGACCCATCACCCATCAAACCTGAGTGCCTGGCATAAGCATGGTTCTTGTAGGAGATTCCAAGTCCAACAAATTTCTCTCCATTATGTACATGCTATATAACACAGCCTAAACACACAGATTCCTCTAATGCTTGGATTTAAACAGCAAATATAAGCTACTTAATCCATACCTCAGTGTTCACTCATTTCTGAATAAAACACGCTTCCACCTGTGCTGCTGCTTTCTGCAGCAGATCTGCTTCGACAGTGAAACTCCCGTTAGTCCATTTTAACTTACCTGATTGCCTCTGTTTCCTTTGGTGCACTACAGTATGCGATATTTTGTATCCCAAAGTACAACACATATTGATCAATAATTTCCACAGGCAAGAACTTTATTATTATCTATTAAACTAAAAACTATTGTTGTTTTGAGACCAATAACCCTTGTTTTTATGTTCTGGGTTAACGCTAAACACAAAAACTAACAGTCTTTTCTGCTTAGAAGCTTTGGAAAAAAGAAGTCAATTCAAGTGCATATTCTTTTGCACTTCGATAATACAATAATTATATTTATCAGAAACACATGCTAATTGGATCATTCTGGAGCATTTTTCTCATTGTCTGGTACCGCAAAACACATCTGGATTTTATTTGCCCCATGTAAGTTAATAAGGGTACGGCCTTTTTTAAAACAATAAGCAAGATAATCCTAAAAACAATTTTCCAAAGTGGAAAGGAAGGAAAAAACCCCTTCATGTTTCATCCAAGACTCTGTAAGTGCAAAAATTACTAAGACAGAAACTGAAGGACATTTTCTATCTACTCAGCTACTAGTGAAGAAAGAAAAAGAAAGTTAAAGAGATCTTATTACTATACATAAGACCATATGACTATACATAAGAAACAGTGCAGTTAAACATATCATATTAATAGGACCTAATAAGGATGTCTCCCCCACCTACACAGATCCAAATCAGTATGATTTAAAGAGTCAATACATTGGCACTAGAAGATGTCAAGCTTCTTCTCGTTACTAAATCCCCAACTCAGGAGAAATGGAAACTTTCAAGCATTGTGCTGGAGCACAGGGGATGCTGACACCTTCCAGATTTTCACTTTACTGGACCAACCCACAGACAGTATGGTGCAAGGGAACAGCAGATGGCTTTTCTTCTGCTACCTCTGCTTTCTAAAGATGAAGCTGAACATTGTTCTTAAACCATGCATATTCAGCTCTCGCTATAAAGAGAACAAGGCTTATTTATATACATTAAAGCCTTCCATCCCATATTATATTTGCCCAATTCCCCAGCATGTCTGTATATGTTCACGTGGTTTGAATTTTGAAGTGCCCAGACAAAGGGAAGCAATTCACCCTGAACTATGGAAATACATTCAAGCTTTAGTCTTAATGCAAAATAAACATTGAGCCATTTGATATTATTTTTCCCTTCATCCCATCCCTCTTAAAAATACACATGACACAAAACAGGGGAAGTGCTGAGAAAAGGAAACAGTTTGGGGTTTTTTTTGGGGTTTTTTTTGTTTGTTTCATGACTTACCTTCCACTGATTTACTCTTTGGCATAATTAGAAAAACTACCACAAAACTTTTTTCAGTTGATAATGCTCTTTTCAGACCTTACCACTGGCAGAAGTACAAACATGCAGTTTGCGTAGAGGTCCACTGTAAATCCAGCAGGACATGGCATTTCTTGATGTCTTAAGCAACATTTGTGCCCGCATTTCACACTTTACATGTGAGGTCACGCGTACACAGTTTAATCCCGTAACTTTCTTATAGGATCACAGACCTCTATGAAAAAAGACCAAATTCCACCATGTACTAATGGAAGAAAATTACTCCCTGGGAATCTGACAAGAGAGCAACAAAGTTTTTCCATCATGTAATCGAATGCTATATAGTTCTCCTTTCCCCAGAGTTTGATGAAAAGATAGAAGCAGGCTTTGATTACACTATTAACTACATAGAGCAATGCTATAGAAAAAGTCTCACTGCATTTTACCCACCTGCTTTTGGACATACATAATGCTCTATTTCTCCTACAGATATTACAAAAGCAGAAAAGACACTCTTGGAGAATATAGCGTAAGTTACAAGTGAAACATGATATGAGCAATTTAAATACAAATCTTGGAGGAAAATAAACAGTGCACTGGATTGACTGGAAAACATTTTTTTACTCACAAACTTACCTGTCCAAGTAAAAGGCATATTGATGAATGCAGGAATAAACAGATAGGAAGGTATGAATATAGACTGTTAAATCAATAAAGGGGCATGCAAATAAATAACAAAAAACCATCAATCAATTATCAAACCAGCTGGGGCCTGATCCTCTTCTCACGACGTAAAATGTAAATCTAGCATAAATACAATTACAGATGTGTCCTCCAAGATCATCTGTGGGACACGGGGCTTTTAACCAAGAGGTAAATCACTGTGTCACGTTCTCTGGACTGTGGTGCATGGGAGAGGAGACAAGACTGCTGTGATGGGCTCTTCAAAGTCTATGAATCAATGAGAATTGGTACAAGGGGAAATCAAGATCCTACCATCTCGGATTAGAGAGCTGGTAGGACTGTGGTTAATTTTATTTGCTATAATTGTGTAAATTAAATACCGTTGGAATTTATGCAGTAATTAATATAACACCTGATTTGTCCAGGAAAACATTGACCACCATGTTCTGAAATATTACTTATAACGCATTTGTGGAAGAAGAAATAGAGAAGTTAACCTATAGGGCAGACTGAGACTGGTTATTTATGCTTGTTTCCATATAATAAGGCACTTTTGTTTCAGGAATAATGCTACACTTTTCAGAGGCACATGTGTTAAAGTTGAGATACACTTACAAAGTAGCCTGTTCCCAAGCTGGAAGGAGCTGAGCTCTGCAATAAAACACAAAGACAAAGTGGAAAGTCAGTGATGGTTTTTAACACGTTCCAATCCACATAGCTCATTACCAGCCCTTTCCAAGCTTTTCATCACTACATCACAGCACCAATGTGCTGCCCCTTGTCATCTGCTACTGAAACAAACACGGTGTTGCTTAATTTTTCCCTTTACATCTCTCAACGACTCTGAGATGGTAACGTGCTATTTACTGAATTCCTAGCTTCTGCGGTGGACGTAATTGCCAATTTATTTGACAGGCAGCTGGGTAATGAATTAATGATGGCATTTCGCCCTGCACTGAGACTAAACAGACACTCATCAACCAGCCTCCCTGACATGCTGACATTCAATGCCCTGGACTCCAGCTACTCAGCTTTGTGGCCACAAAGGGGCAGGCGGGAGGGGGAAAAGAAAAAAACGTAGACTGACTTCAAAACAATAAGCCCGGTGGGTTTGGATGACTTTTTCAGTGTATGACCTGTTTGCCAATTTATTCCCGAAAGGCTCTGGTTAGTACACACATAGTGTTTTTCTAAAATGAGACATTTTGTAAACATAATTAGTAGTCTGAAATGTAAAGAACGCCTGGGCACAGAGAAGCCGTTTCAGTCCATGTACCATTTTCCTGGAGAACACAGTCACTACAATCTCCCATTTGGATGGACACATTGTTTGACAAACCAAGGATTTAAAAAGAAAAGGAAAAACAAATATCTACACTGTGAAACAGATTTCAAAACTCAAACCCATAAAAATAATTAAAATGAATATTACTACCAGGAAAAATAATCAAAAGGTTTAAATGCTTAAAAAAATGCATCACGAAATTCAGTTTAAGTGGGACATGATCCTAACCTCTATATTCACAGGAATTAAGGAGATAAAGGGTTTTGTTTCATTAGTTTTTCATCTAAGCAATGGGGATTACACAGCAGGTTCTCTCAGAGATATGGTGAGAGACCTAAACGTCTCAGTCCTAATCCAGGTCACTGGCTGTTACACTACAGGGTGAACAGTTCCCAGCACTATGGCCCTATCGCCTGAAACGCTTGGAGCCAGGCTAGTCAACAGACAAGAAGCAAAATGCAGAGAATAATTCTCTAGTGAGCAGTGGGGAGTGTGGATGACCAGTCTTTAACTCCTACAGCTCAATTCCTGTTTCTGTTCCTTAGCACAACCTCACCTTCGGTAATGACACAGCTCAGTGATTACCAGGAACTGTGCTGGGGCCCCAGTCAGCCTTGGCAAACCACTGGAAACAAGCAGGATTTGTGTCACTGTCATCCCTGTCCTGAGACGCTGTTGCAGGGAACCCTAGCAGCAAATTCTCTTGATTTCTGACCATGGAGTGCTGACATAAAAGAAAATAAACCCTCACAAGGGGCTCATGGCATCTTTTTATTGAGCTCGGTACAGCAGAAATAGATTGTGCCCAGAAATTGAAAATGAACAACAATAAAATTTATTGTGAACAATTAGAATATTACTGTGTGTTCACCAAAGCACTGCTAAAAAGAGAGGTTTAGAGGGGTTATGTACATATGGGGAAAGGCCTTCTTATTTAAGCCATTAGAAGTTAAAAACTTAGCAAGAGGAAATCACCTTGTTAGTCATAAGGGTGAGAATATCTTGAAAATCAACAAACTCTCTTGGGATATCTTACATGAACAAAGAAAACCGTTACAGAAATCTGGAATACACGTGGTTCCTGCCCCTTAATACTTTCTATCTTATATGTTGCAGCTACTGATGGACTCAAGATCAGCAGTCTACAGATTTAGTTATCAGAGTGCAAGGGGGGCTCTGCACAAACAAACAAACTCCGAAATCTTCCTGGCCCCACTCTTGCTGCTCTGGGGCCTCAAGCTCCCTCAATCATCCACAGCAAAAACCACCAGTGAGGATGCCCCTGAAAGTGCCTCTGCAGCAGCATCACACTGTGGTGCTGAGGAACGGGCACTGCAGATTCGGGAAGACATGGCCAGGAGGCCCCTGGGCTCAGCCTGACTGCTCTGCATTCCTCCACGTCCCCCCCCGATCTTGCAGCTCATCACAGAATCACAGAATGTTAGGGATTGGAAGGGACCTCGAAAGATCATCTAGTCCAATCCCCCTGCCGGAGCAGGAACACCCAGATCAGATCACACAGGAACGCATCCAGGCGGGCTTTGAATGTCTCCAGAGAAGGAGACTCCACCACCTCTCTGGGCAGCCTGTTCCAGGGCTCTGTCACCCTCACTGGAAAGAAGTTTTTTCTCATATTCNNAGCTCATAACAACCTGGTAACTGCCACAGCCCCAGGTATCACACAGCCCGGCTATTTCCAGCCAGAAAGTCCCCTTCGTGGGCCACATACCACGGTTTTGTGAGCCACTGTTGCCCATACACTGCAGCTCAGTAACACCTGCTAGAGAACGCATTTCAGCACACTCCGGTTTAGCGTCTAATGCATTTACTTCCCTGGTAAAGCACATAATGTATACTGCCTTTCGCTTTACCCATTCTCCTTTCTGATTCATGCCATTGAAATTCTTTTAATTTAAGCTAGAGATCTACCCACAAAATACAACACGTGCAATCATTATAAACACTTGTGTTCAAGCTATGTACAGATGCCAATCGAATCCCACTCTTTCACTCACAATTTTTAAAACTTACTTTATAGGCTGAAAGCTCCAAAATTTGCATTCTGCATCTGTGTGTAATTTCTGTTTGCTTTTTATTCCAAGTTTTGAAAAGATCAAGTATCAAAACAAAACAATAAAAAGGAAGAAAAAAAAATAAGCAAACAAAATATTTCCCTCTGAATATTTTCATTCCTTCAAAAGCAATGCTGCAATGGCTATGGGAGGACAGTTGAAACATAGCAGTCAAATGGCTTTCACTGAAAAGAAACAACTGTGCATCCCCAGGGAATTTGAGCTTGCTGGATGGAAATATAGCCCTTCACAAATTGCATGCTGCGTATGGATAGTACAGTTTGCAAACTCTCTTTAATTAAGTCAGAAAGACTGCGTTGCACATGCATGAATGACTAAGTTAGCTGTGTTGTGAACTGTGTGTTGACAGAGCGTATAGGCTGAAGCAAGGGCTATGCAAGAAGACAGCTTCTCACCTTTTTTGATAACTCCCAACAGCGAAAGGATCCTACTACCCAGTGCCCAGACTTGGTACCAAGTGATGAATGTGATACTGCATATGCAGCATCTTTACAAGCCCATGCTGAGTCGTGATCCTGCACTGGCTGGTTCTACATCTCCTACATAAAGTGTGCCTATAATAGAGGTAATGGTTTCACTTTCCGAAACCCTTTGCAAAATTCGACATTAGATATACTATTTGACATTCACACAGCCACCAGCAGAAGCCTGCATCAGGTGCTCATCAGCAAAACAAGTCACTTGCTTAAAATTAGCAGGGTTTTGGTTTGGTAATTTTTCTTCTTCTTCCCCACCCCATTTTTTTATTTGTTTGGTTTTTTTTTTTTTGGTTTGGGGTTTTTTGGGGAGGTTTTTTGGTGGATTTTTTTTGTTTGTTTGTTTTGGTTTTTTCTTTGGTTTTTTTGTGTTTTTATTCCTTTCCTTTCTTAAAGAGAAGAACTTCTGGCCCAGGAGCACAAATGTAGTAACCCTCGTGTAAGCATTAGTTTATTGTGTACCAAAGACAATTACATCCTTGAGGTCTTGGAAGGCACAGTTATATCCATTTTGCATATATATTGTGCATTACTTGGGGAGCTGGGTTGGGAGAAAGACTGTGTTGTACACATTTGTTCTGGCTATTGTTTATGCAGGTCCGACTGAATGAAGGAACAGTGGGTATCATTTCAATTTCTGATGTCAACATCAAATTACTTATTTAATTTCATGCCTGGCGAAGCATTGTATAGCTACACGCAGAATCATTTCACTTCATTTGTTATGCTGTGTTTTCTTGGCGATTGGCTTGCCTTCCAACTGACAGCTTTAATTACGACATGAATTTGATTGCACTGCCTAGGAATTAACATAATGCAACAAAGCATTTAAGCGCCCAACCTTAGACACACAAACACACATGTACACACCCTCGCACACACACACACAAAGCAGCAGCCACTGCAGCTGATCAGCTTCACAAACACACACAGAGCTTTGCCGGTGTTATTCCGCTTTAGATACAAGTTTATTGAGGATATTCTGGAGAAGGAAAAGTACTAAGGATTTCAGAGCATGCAACCCAAAGACTCTTCCTCAACGTGTCTTTCTTTGGGCTCCGTACACAAGTGGGAAGAATGGGAGGTAGAGAATTGAAAATATCCTGTATTTGAGGCCAAAACCATGAGCTGTCCACAGGATCACACTGCTAGGGGGTGTGGAAACCTTCCTCCTGAAGCAGACAACGACTCCAGGACTTACTCCTCATTTCATACCTCTCTGTAACCTATTCTCAAGCTCAAGGTACATCACGCAGTAGGAGCACACAGATACAAAGCACTGGGGAAAGGGATGCACTCCGGACAGAGCTGTGTCAGCTTTGTTGAGAGCCCAAGACAAGACCTTTCACCTAGAGGACAAATGGAAAGATTCCTGTCCCAATTCCCATTCAGGAATTGGAACACTATCCCAGACAGACAGATGCCAGCAGCATTTCTCCTGGCTTGTGATTCCTTGTTCAGCAAAAGCAAGCAGAGGCCAGCCCATCCAGGGGTCTGTTGTGGAGCAGGAGAGGGTGACCTGCACTGCCTCTGCCCTATGACCACACGTGAGCGGCTTTTGCTATTCCCCCCCTCACTGAAAGCCTGCACGAGAAGCAGCAGGGAGGGCTGGGGGTGCCCAAAGCAGCTTGTCAGCCCTCTCCGGTCAGTTCACTGCCACCGAAATGATGACCAAGGTTTTGCAGACACCAGATTTTTAACAGGACTAGCAATGACTTAACAGCTGAGTGTGAGCTGCAGTTCTGTGGTAGATCAGGAATTTAGGAATCAAATAAATCTGGTTTGGTTTTTTTGTTGTTTTTAATTAGCAAAGAGGTGGCTGAACCCCTGAATACTCTGTGAGTTTACCATCCAGGTTAGCTGTATTTCTCACACTTTCCTCAAGCAATCTTCTGTCTGCTTTGTAAAACATGGCTAAAAAGTACTCCATGTATTCCAAAGTGGGAAGACTCAATTAAAATAAACACGTACAGAAAGGTAAGGAAAACAAGTTGACTGAGCTCCACATTGAGGAAAAGAGAAAGTGCTTCCATCTTGTCTCCAAGCAAAATCCCAACAAAATGAATTCTACTACTGGCAAGGTTTTGATGAGATTAAATTGACTACAGCACCCTATATATAAAGGAGGAACAGCTCTCCAATTTCTCTTTTAGGCCCCTGGAGCTACCTCTGCCCATAAAGGATAAAAACAAGTTGTCATTCCAAAAAATACTATATAGGGCAGAAAGGGAGAGAGAAATGGGTTTATGAAATTCAAACTGGGAGATGTATTAGGGCACTGTCAAACGCTTGCAATGGAGCATTCGAGCAATCATTATCCCTAATCTAGCAGAGGTCAAATTCTCGGCTAATTATGTTCTCTCACAGAGGGCTGTGTGCATGTGTGTACATGTGTGCAAGACGGGGACAAAGAACGGAGTTGATGGAAATCAGCCTTACTGCATTGCATCTGACAAGAATACAGGATATTCCTCTTCCTACTGTCTGATACTATTTCAAGCCTCATTATGAGAAGTCTTCTGTTTAACATGGTCTTTTCATTGAATTATCTTATTTTCATTTTTGACCACCTCTCTCACAAATGCTGCAAGTCACCTGCTTAGATCTCATTAGCCTGGAAAGAAGTCATCCCTTGTAAACACACATTGCATCAATCTGCGTTATCCAAGGACTGGAGCTACATTTACAATATGCAGAGTGGAAAGATATCTGACAGGAGAGGGAATGAAACCACTGACATGTCAGTCTGCAACTGGATATTCATTATACTATCTCCCTTATTCTGCAACTGTCACTAAGCTATCACTTAGGCTCCACATTAAAGCTCATGAAGCCAACATTTCTGTTCCAACAGCTTGCTTATAACTAGGGATTTGAAAATTGATCATCTACCTAGAGTACATACACTTAATTCATTATACTTATTTCCATGCAGTAGCCATGCTTCATCTTACAATGCTGTCGGGCTACATCAGTGAAGATTCATTATATTTCATGTCCAAAATCTTCTTTCTGACCTCAGGGTTAATCTGCCTGCGCTATTTTATATCTTTGTTCAGTCTCCTGTTGGGTACACAACTTCTTGTGTATTTTTTTCTGAGAAAATAGTGTTAAAATCAGGAAAGGATCTTCAGAGAAAACTTAGTCTTTTGTCTGTAGTTTTTTCTGGATAGTAAGTGGTAGATACCATTAGACAACTCACTTCTTCAAAAGATATTATTTTAAATCACCTTATTAAGCTCTAACGCATCTTTGTGCTCATGAGGACAGTTCAAGGTGGGCTGATCCCTGTCTGGAAGTGGAAGTATCGCTGCCACTTTGTAAGGCCCTGTCATGTAAAAACACGGGGTGTTTGTCTTTGGGAGAGAGAGAAATACACAACAGTATTAACTTTTCTTAACTGAAAGAGTCTGGGAAAGGCCACCACACACTCAGGCAAGATAAGAGCTCTCTCGTGCATGTTTCTCAAATCTCAGCTGAACTGGCAACACCACAGAGAGACATGCTTATATTGCAATAAATTATCAAAGCATAAAGGAATTTACTTATTAAGCAAAACATAAATTATGTATAACCATTTTTAAATATACATTTTCACATATATTTACATAGTAATGTTCCTTTTGAGCAACCTGTGAATCCCTACATCCTCTCTTGGGTGCACTACGCAGGTTATATTTGCTCTCCACTTCCTTTTAATACGCTCTAGTGCCAAGACAAAAGGAAAGTATTGTAAAAGCACCAGAGAAAAACCGTACTTGGTTGGTGGAAGGGGAACCAGGACTCCGCTTTCACTGCCAGGCCTGGCACTGCAATACTGTGAGCTGCTGAGAAGCTCAAAAAAGCTCAGAGCTCTCCACTCAGTACATCGCAGGGGAGTGACAAGGTTAAATTAAAACCATGTTTGCAAGGAGCTGTGAAAACTTTTTGCTGGAAGGTGCTGTGTAATTGTGAAGTTCATTGCAGTGACTTCTCAGCTGCCATAGGGCTCAGAGTACGCTAGGATGGCAACAGTGACAGGCTGACGGTCAGCTGCCATCCCCTGCTACCTACAGAGAGCATTTACTTACTATCTCCTCTGGTTTCACTCTCCTCTTCCAAAGATACCTTACAGCACTGCACTGAGATTGACCTCACCTGACGGCCGTGAAGGGCAGGCTCTGAAATGTCTAACTGAATGTACCCACAGAATTTGCCTCTGGGGGAGGAATGGACCTCTAAAATAATGTGACAAAGGGATGAGAAAAGAGAGATTTCACAGATTCACACCTTCACAGAAAAAAAAAAAAAAACCAACAGGCGGCTATTCCAGTGATATGCACAATTCAGCAAAAATTGTTACTGTGTGCCTTCAGGCTTAAATCCACACAACAAAATGTATCCTTTACAAAGATATTTCTTTTAATGTCTACTCAATTCATTTTTATTGGATTGGCCTATAGAGGACACCATCTGGTATCTGTCATCCAAATCTGCGTGGACATGCTTATCGATAAAATCCCCATTTACAAAGCGTGGGTTAGTTAGAAGTAGGGCCAAATTGTTGGCTGATACAAATTGGTCTGACTGATGTAGCTATCCATGCTTTTACCAATAAAGGATCTGACCTACAAAATCCCCAATTTAGATACTCTTTTGGGACAGGGCTGCCTCTATATTCTGTGCTGTAAGGCATGTAGCAGAGACAACCCAGAGCCATGAATAAAACACTCAAGGATTGTGATGGTACACATAATAAAAAAAAATAATCTAATTGCAGCAACAGAAAGAATTCTGTAGTCATTCATATGTCAGAGTAACTCATGCATGTCATTCAGTGAATGGCCAGCATTCTTCAACGGAGAAAAACATCCTCTGCAGAGCTGCCATTTTAGGACCTTCCACAGCAGTTTAGGTAGAGCAATAACGGCAGAGCTTATGCTATTGTTGGCCATGTTATATCAATTCATTATATAGAAATTATCTGAGCCTCTCTAGAGGCTTTAATACTTTTCATAAAGACAGTATTTAGCCCAAAGAAATGCATTCTTTTCCTTCCCCACTTGGGGTAAAAAGAGGTCATCTCACTTCTCAACTATGCAGAACATTTTAACTTCATTAAATAGCCTTCAACTATTTCAAAATGAATGAGTGTTTTCACATAGACAGACATTGTACCAAACTTTAAGCAGCTTACTGAACTGGGGCAGGAGACCCAAGTTACCTCATCTTCTCCCAACCCCCCAAAGGGAAGGGATTTTAGTAAAAACCATCCCAGAGACTAAACCCTGTTATGACTTACACCCCTCAGAAAACTGCACCAGGGGCTAATCAGAGCAGTATTTGGCTGCAGGAGTTTTACTTACGTCACTGAGTCTTTCCCGAGAGCTACTTCGATGGAAACTTTTCGATTCCCCACTGGCGCTTTCACTGTCGCTGTCTCGGCAACTGTTTTGACCTGGCTTGAGCTGCAGGAAAGAGGAAAAAACAAAGACAGCAAGAGTTTAGCCTGGTTCAGGTAAGTCCCCTTGTCCACTGTTCTTCCTTCACTCAACCCCACACCTACAGAAAGCAGCATTTACAAGGTGTCTGCAGCACTGCCACCAGCAAGACCATGAATGCAGAAAGCAAAGCAAGCGCATGTGCACGACAGCTCCTGTGCGCGTCAGAACCCTGCAGGTAGCAGAAGGCAACATTCTTATCCAATGAAAATTACTGTTTTAAGACCTTCATTTTGGGAACTTTCAGACTTCTCAAGTTATATAATGCCATAGATGCAGTTTTTAAAGTTACCAACACATCGAAGCACGCACAGAATCAACCCCTCCCTCGTTAAAGCGTAAGGGTACCGAAGATCTAAGATCAATGGAAATCTCCCCAGGGGAAGGAGCAGCCATCACTCCAAGGAGGCCTTTTGCTGAACTAGTCCCTAACAACATTGCCTGGTACTATAAAAATTCTGGACAAACCTCAATGCTCATAAAACAACATGATCTACTTAATAGGTATCAGACTGTTTTTGCCTTTCAAACCAGCTTTAATGAACTTTACTGGCATTGTAATAAATAAAAAATACCAAAAAAAATTACAAACTATATTTTCAATACAATTGAGAACACATCTGCTTTCTCTTACGCTGTGGATTGTGCAAGTCAACATGTTACAACAGCAGTGTACTGAAATGAACGTTTACCATACATACAACATTGCACTTGTCCACAAGCACACATACAAATACACAGCAAGAGGAAGATAAGAACTGCATATACTGCAATGCCAAAAATATATGTATTTGTTTTAATGTACCTTTCCCTAGATTTTGCTTGAATGTACTAACATTTTATTTTAGCCTTGTTGATGTTTTGTTTGAACTGACTTTCTGCAAAGACTGGCTACTCCTGAGGTTAATACTGGCAAAAAGTCAGCTTCAGAATTCCAGATTTAAAATCACATACATAAAATTACATGACATAGGTAAATGCAGAGAAAATACTTGGCGAGATATATAATGAAGCATTTTATGAGACACCTACTACACTTACCAATATTCATATAACAAATACGAAACAACTCCACCTAACTTACTCTAAGTATTAATCCATTCATAATAATTTCTATTCAGACTGTATCGAAATAGATAACCACACTCATCTCCATTTCATGGCTGGAGACCAGAAGTTCCTTTTCCATGAGCTCTCCCCACCAATATTTTTCCCCTTTTCTTTTATCTCCCCTATTTTTTTCCAGTTCTCCTAGAAATATGCTGCACAAGCACACACCAAAATTCACACACATTGTCTTTATTACACACAAGACATACACTTCTGCTCTATTTCCCAGATACACATTTCTGCTCATATATGCCGTTCACCCAGATACGCTGCTGTTCTCTCAGCTTCTCTAAAGGAGTGCACGAAGCATCCTCACCCGAATGGTTATCATCAGTTCCTCCTTACCACTAGAAGAGCAAATTGCACCTGCGAGTTTGGTATGTGTGCTGCTTTACCTTCTTCCCTTCTTGTCCTCATAAGCAGTTGTGGGTGTTCTCTATCAATCAACAAGAAAGGAGAAAGCCCATAAAAGAAAAGGCTCAGACATACAACTGAGTTGCAATGCAGGAGCACAACTGCAAAAAACAGCACAGGTATGCTGTCAGCTCAAAGAAAATGTAACATAAGATGTAGAGCTATTTGTCAAACACAATTTAATCAATAAACTGAATATTCCACAGCTCAGCCAGAAAATCTCAAGCAAAAAGATTTTTATTTCAAATGGAATGGTTTATCAGTCAGATCTAATAGAACTAGGGAGCATTTTTTAGAGGCAGAGGGGAGGATAACAAATACAAGTCTTATACTTCATATATATATAACTCACAGATCTTATCTAGGACCACTGTGTACTGTAATTTTATGGTCCAAGGTTTAAAATTTAACCACCCAAAGGAAAATGGATCAAGTTTCCCTGACTCAGTCTTTGTCAACATCCACCCAATGGTGGAAAAACTCTTGCTGTAACTGGGGCCTGAAGATTTTTTCCCAGTCTTAAATTTTATTTTTAGAACCTCAATTTATTATGTACACCATTTTCATACATTAGTTATTTGCTAACTAATCATAATGGCTCATTTCTATACTTCTACAATGCGAATTCCAGCTATTTACAGCGAAGAGAAGAAAAACCCAGCAGGTGTCATTTTTCTAGACACAATTTACAAGGAATAAGAAAATATTACCAAGATATCTGAGCCTGAAACTCTGTAGGAACAAAGTGAACTGCATAGACTAGACAGCAAACTCAGAAGTAAGTCCAAGTTAAGATTTACGAGCTTTCCATATTTTCCTTTCTTTTTTTTCCAAGCTGAGTTTCTCCATGTGCCAAACTGTTGAGGGTTTGCATTTTATTCCAAAACCCATCAATCTGTGCAAAATTAAAAAAATAAAGCATGGAAATGTGCCCATTGTCTTCTTTTAAGAACCTAAAGTTACACACGCACACGAGAACACTTAACGTGGACAGGCAACGGTCCGTTTCGATCTACTTGCACAGATTCAAGCACCTAAAACTAAAAAGATGTTGAAATAATATAGTGCTGCTGAAAAAGGGCTGCAAATAAGAGACTGGATCTTTAGTTACATTGCATGCATTTGGTGCATGACTCTGGGGCACCTGGGAACCCTAAAATCAGCTTCCCCTTGAAAATGCCATTATCCTGAGGACACTGCGGAGTGAGGGGAAAACGTGAGCGAACAGCCGGGGGGGGGGATGCAGCAGGGGTGGCGTGCGCCAGGGCAGAGATTCCCCTCCAGGCCATGGGGACACCCCGTGGAGCAGGCGGATATCCCCTGAGGGAACCCTGGGCCCTGGAGAGCTCACACTGGAGCAGAATTTTCCTCAAGGAACCGTCACCTGTGGGAGGGAGCCACGCTGGGGCAGAGGGGGGCGGCTACAGACAGACCACAGCCTCCATCCCCCCCGGCACACAGGGAATAAAGGAACAAAGCTGAGCTGGCGGGGGGTGGAGAAGGTGGTGTTTTGATTTTTGTTGTTTCCCACTATCCAAATCTATTATAATTAGCAATAAATTAGTTTTCCACGAGTCTGTTTTGCCCATGATGGTAACTGGTGATCGTTCCTGTCTTTACCTCACAAACTTCTTCATCCTCTTCTCTCCCCCTGCCCCGGTGAGGTGGGGGAATGTGTAGAGCAGCTGGGTGGGAATGTGGCCCTTGGTAAGGTAAGCTCACCACACCATGGCTGGGAGAAAAACACTCATCAACTGCTTCAAAAAACTTCAGGCATGCCACTCTGCTGCCCTGCAGTGTAATGCTGAATAGACACCAAGCTGGAAATGGCACGAGGGACATACGGAGACAGCACGAGGAGGGGAGATGGAAAGGCACAGGATAGGCAATGCTAACAGTGACCATTTAATGAAGAAAAACAAGAGAGAAAGACTAGCCCAGGCCTGAAGGTCACAAAGAAATTGGCCAGGAAGTGCTAAGATTATGAATAAACCAAAACAGAAACAAAAATACCAACATGAAACTGCTGCAACAGTAAGCACTTACAGTAACTCTTCTTTCAGGGCATGGAGAGATTTTCAGGTGATTTGCAATCTAATGGAACTATTTTTTGCACCGGGGAAATATTCAGCCCTGTTTTGTGACAGCGAAAGCGCAACTGAATATTCAGCTGTGTCCAGGGAAAGCAGCTCCCTGCTAGGCTTCCTTCTGCCAAAGTTAAAGGGTAAAGTAGACCTAAATACACAGGCTCAGGAGTAGGACAGACCTACAGGAATAGTGCTGGAGTTACTACATTAGTCAGGCACTTCTGCGAAATGAAAGGATGGGGGGAATAAGCCATAAAACACTCCTAAGGAGCCGTAACAACATGGCTCTCTGCTGCCTTTTGTCTCAGAAAGGAAAAGAGTGAAGGACAGATATAGTTGATCATGTTAAGAAGTGCAAGAGAGGATGAACAGGCAGCTGAGCCCCAGACTACAGGGAACATCATCCTCTTGGGACCATAGTTTGCTTTGATGGATCCTTAAGCCACTTTAGATAATTCCATACTAGTGGTGCCTGGTTAGCACATAACAAAGAGCAAAATAAATAAACCCACCAAGAATTTAGCAAAAGCCTTTTTCACAGAGCTTATATATCATGTCAAAAACACCCTAATGCAGCTCTTCTGAGCTCTTTTTTTTCTTTAAATACACTTTAATTTAAAACCCCATACCATTTGGCAGTAGTAAATCTATGGTATAGTTTCAAGGCGCCTGAGTTTCCACACCATATGGAATTAAAGGATTATTTCACTACATTATACTTTAAAGTTATGAATACTAACACTTTTCCCTATTTTAGCACAGGCAGCAAGCTAAGCCTTTACCAGAGTCCTAGCAGAAGCGGACACCTGCTCCTCAAGGGATGGCATAACCCTGCTGCGGGGAGGGGAATGTTAGGCTTTCTGTTCTGTCTGTCTTTATTTATACAGCTTTTGCAAGGGCGAGACAGCCCAAAACTCTTCTAATCCAGCTCCTACCTGGGTGAACATATTCTCAAGCTCAGATCAGCTGGTGATCAGACTCATACACGCTCCATTAGCAATGCTTCCTGACTCAGAAAGCCTGAACAGGTACAGCCCAGCCCCAAATGCATGGCTGTAGCTCGTCCTGACTAGGGCAAGAGCCCTACACAGTATAAAGACATTCCTACCGGCTCCTTCATACACACAGAGCTTGGCCTACACTCACTCTCCGGGCTTTTCCCAGCAGTCCAGGCTCTGAAAATGTGAATTTTTGCCACTACTGTCAGTCCCATTCTTTTTCCAAATGCTGCGCACATGGTTCTAGGCAGAAACACCAGCAAATCAGGCAGTTGCTGACGACTGCAGGCTGCTCCGGGTGGCCAAGGGCCAGGGAGCAACAGCCAGTTCAGGCTGTCGGAAAAAAGAAAGCCTGGCTGAACCCAGTGAGGTCCTAGTTAACAGTCTGGACCACCTCAGCATGATTTATCATGAATCCATCACTGTTTCTTCAGGGCTTGCAAACAAGAGTTTGCTTCTGATGTGCTCTTGGGGACAAAAAGGTAAGTGCAGATCCCATTAACCCCCATCCACTCACCAGCATGGAAAAATCATCAGCAAATTAAAATATGTATTGTAGCATCATTTTGCACTTAAATATATTTTTCACTTCAAAATCTATTAGTTTTGATTTCAAAATATGACAATTCATGTTGAAGCATAACTGATTCTAAAAATTGAATAACTGAGTATAAAATTCAGAAGTATAACATCCATAGATTAAAAGGTGACGAGTTAAATGTTCAGTTTAAGGGTGCTGCTTTTTAATTTATACCTAGAATAAATAAGAAAACATCTTTACTTTTCCGCTCAGCTTTCATATGCATACGTCACAACAGCACTGAACTACAGCCTTGTCTGGGCTACTGTGGGACACAGACCCATGGGCACAGCAGCAAAACCCATTTTGCAAGTACTGCCCAAATGCAACCTAAGGAGCCGGTCCCTGCCCTACCCAAGCAAACACACACACGGGAAGTGTCTTCCATCAGCCAGAAAAGAGGAACAGCAGATTTCATGTAGGACTGGATATTTGATTGCAATGAAAACATATTTTATCAATGGCTGAGAACAAATCTGGCTGTATGAAAACAAATAAAAGGAGAACTGCATAGCAAGGAAAAAAAAAAAACCAAAACACAAACCAAAACAAGGCTTGTTACTTGTGATTTAAATCATGATTAACAGCTGTCATGTAAATACTTTCACTTAAATCTATCTTTCTACTGGCAGAAGTTAGACAAATACTACTTATACAGCACTTACACATCATCACGCAAAGCTTTACAGATGGTTCAACACAGCAGCCATGGGTCTGGAGCAAGAGCTCTACATTGCGTTTCTAACAAAGCCATGTCCACTACCACGACATCTGCCTGACTAGCTGAACAGCTGAGCAGCACAAGGAAAGCAAATCAGAGGTGAGATGATGAGAAGGAAGAATATTTACAATGCACAAGTTTAGGCAGTAAATATGAAAAAAGAATTCACACCGTGTATGGACTCTGAACAGTATTAATACAAAATCATTTTTCACACCAGGGAAGAAAAATCTTGTTACCCAAGAGATACAATAAAACATTAGAAGAGGCTCTCTGTGTATGTCTTGATACTTAATCTTACAACAACCAATGCACATGCTCCAAGAAATTGTCAGCTGCTGAGGACCAGGGCCTACAAGCCATCATCCTGGGATCTGACATCCCTACCAGAATATGAAGTTTTATTTTGCATACCTGTATGGTCAAACCAACAAAGACAAGATTTTTTTCTTTTGCTTCCTTCCTGCCTCTACTGAGAAGAGAAAATAATTTTCCTGTTTTTTTTTTAATTAAAAACAAAAATAAACACATATATGTATTTTTCCAATTTCCTGTTGACAAAAAAATCTAAATCTAATAGAACTTGAACAAATAACTATAAACAATTACATAATTAACTCTAGGATACAGAACAAGGGTGTCTAGCTAACTCATTCTAAAGCACTGATGCCTCTGAGCTGATCCAGAGTCTGCTGCTGCACTTGCTCAATACATTGGAATAGAGGAACTCATCCTCTACCGCCTTAAATGGGGGACATCCTACTGAAAGGAACAGAGCTACACCCCTCTTCCCCTGGGGAGAATTTGGCTATTTAATATTGTTATTACAGAAACACCAAGTGATCGTGTTCTGCTCACGGTGGCAACAGCAGAAGCAACATAGGCTAAAAATAAATAGCATCCTTGCCAAAGCGGGGGTGGGGGATACAGAGAACGCGCATTTATTTCCAGATCCTCTTCTCCTTCATTATATGCTTGGGCAACCTTAGATATATAGCTCACAGAAGGTACTCTGAAGTAGCTCTGTAGCTCTATTTCATATAAGTTACACAGAGAATGCAGCCCATCATTTTTCCTGTGCTGTTTATACAGAAATCAAAGATAAATTTAGCATAAACTCATCACACCCCAGAACCATACATACATTATACAACATATAAAGTGTAACAGACTTGCTCTGTTCCCCAGCTCCTGTTAAGAGCAGTATGAAAAAGCAAGCTGTTGGCAATTGCAACAAATGAAGCGTATTTCAGCACACTTTAAAAGCTGAATTGCAAAAAAATATAGGCTTCTTCTGACCCTTTGCATTTTGATGGTTGCACAGTGAGAAATACGGCCTTTCAAATTACACCTTGCAAAGCACTCCATTGTACCAATCAATCTCCCCAAGCAGCTCCCGCAGCACAGACTCGCACAGCACAGAGGGATAAAGAGCGAGGGTCCGGCCGGGCTGCGTGGAGGCAGCCAGAGCGCTGGTCATCTGGGTACAATCCATCTGCCCCTCACCATATTTACTCAGTCCCACTGCTGAGCTTGTTTGTATCCCACCTTGGATTTCCAGGGCTCTGTGACAGGGAAAATAGCCTAAACCCATCTCTGGAACACAGCTGCTGTAGTGCCTACTCCCACCTGGTACGAGCGTGCCACCCGTGTCCGTACAGATGTACACCCATTCACACTCCGATGTACGTGTGCCACAAGCCCTACATGCTGTTCAAGCACATGATGACCATTTACACCATCTGTACTGCTTGCTTCTGCTTTGCATGCCCCAGACTGGATTTTAGTTCTGTGGGCACACAGTTGCATATCCCCCCAAGCCCTGGGAACACCCGACAAGGAGCAGCATACACGTATTCCCTGCAACACTTTCCACCAGGGACTGTTTTTTGCGGTTCCCTTTAGGCATCCTAATTTGAAAACCAGAGGACCAAGCTGGCAGTTTCACCCCAAATTTGTGGGTAAGAATGGCCTCTTTCGGAGCACTTGGTAACCTGAACAATGACTTTCCAGATCCTCCTCCTCGGACCATTACCAGCTCTTGCTTCAGTGGCGACAGGCACAGAACATGGCCTGTGGCTGTCCCAGTCTCAGCCCTGGACCTCCAAGGGTTTTTTTGTTTCTGCTGTACAGGAAAGGTCAGGTGAGATAGGAAAGCGGAGGCAAACGCCCTATCTCTGCTCTGAATCAATAGAAAGGAGAGAGGAGAACTGAAATATTATCCCATCTAGCATGAAGTGTCCGACACCCAACTCCCGAAGGACTGTGCTTGGCCTCTGGTTGACTTTGAAATGTATAACTTACTGGAAGAATACTTAAGTATCTAAGAAGATAAAATGAATCACATGATGGAACAAAAAGCAAACAGTCCAGGTCATAAAAATTAAGAGATCTGCAGCTCTACAGCTCTGCAAATTTGGCTAAAGAGTCTCCAGATGTTTTAATGACAGGAAACATAAAATGAAGGTGGTTTCTGTAGAATTTCACTTATTGCAGGTCTACAGAATGGTCACTCCTCATGCACAAAGGAAATGCAGGACGGGATGAGACTTTTTGGGAACATCCAAGGATGTGAAGGAGCTCCATGAACTGAGCCTGAACAAGATGGAAGTGACAGCAGTTGCTCGTCTGAATTAAGTCACAGCTACCGTCCTCCTTTCTTTCCTCAGTGTAGTCCACTAACCTGACACCTAGTTAACATTGCAGAAGTAAATAAGTGCCTTGAAGGAGGAAATATCAGTATTCACGGATGGACCTCAAGATGTTTGCTATTGTTTACTTAAAAGAGCTCTGTTTTTTCATAGTTCAATATAAGCCCAGAATAAATATTTAATAACTTGGTTGCATAAATGATGATTTGAAGGTTGAGCTATTGGCTTAAAAATACAATACTATTTTAAGCCGTTTAACTGGCCAGCCATATAAATTATTCAAGATTTAAAAGTCATCCTGTGGTCTCCGTACAAGGAAAAAACTAGGAAGTTGTATCTATAATGACAAAAGCAGGGCAAGATCAATCAAACCACATGATCTCTAACACAAACAAACAGCAATTAAGCAGCAATCAAGACCAATATGACTGTGGTTGATGTCTTTTATGCCAATACTCTCAGTCCAGAGAGCAAAACTTAATAATGTTTTGCAATTTATCAAGGGAACCATAACTCTGCTCTCTGTGACTTGGCCAAGAGGCTATTATGATAGTATTTCTCTATAATTTAATAATGTGAAGGAAAGGGGGATGGGGGGAGAGTAAAAGCATTTTGACATATAACTCATGTCTTTATATATTGTTTTTTCCCCTCGCTTGAATGATAGGAGCAAAATAATATATATATATAATAATATACCTCAGTACCAATTTGTTAGCAGGAAAGGGGAGCTGAAGTATCTGGCAAAGAAAATCTATTTGAAGAAGCACAGAAGGGAAGGGAATGAACCATCTGAATTCATTAGCAGCTGTCATTGATGTGGAGATGAGTTTAGAGATGAAGAGAAGCTAGTCATCACAAATAACTCCGGAGAAAAGCAAAGGGAGGAACTGTTGTTTAAGTTGTTTAAATCTGGATTAGCTTCTGATAGATGGCAAGTTGCCACTTACAGGAACTCTTGTGTTACGCGCTCCACCCTCTTTGGAGGAAGCTCTTTGTACAAAAGCAGCTATTTCAGCATTGCAGGCTGTGCAGAGCTTGCTGGCGGTCCTGGGTGCTGCTGTTTAATGCCAGCCCGTTTGGCACTGACAAGTCCCAATCTTCCTGTACCAGAGGCCATGGTTCCACAGCATCCCTCCTGGCCAAGGAGCCCGACCCCGCTGTCACCCGCCCACCCTGGGCAGCTTTTCCCCAGACCTCGGACACTCTCTGGGTTGTACAGCTGCAGCTGACCCCGGGGCTTTGCAGGGAACTGACCCAGGTTAGAAACGACCCAGTTATTTTCTTTTTCCTTCTTCATTTCCTGGATTGCTTCTAACCCAGATGTGTTCTTCAGTTTGGCACGATGGAGGAGGCGATGGTGGGAAGGGGTGGCAAGGACCCAGGCACTACCAGGAAAAGAAACGCTGAAGAATTACATCCTTAAGCCACAGTCAGACTTCACATCTTAAATCTTGTTGAATTTTTGCCCTGGACTAACATAATAAGAGCTGCAGCTGGTTTGAAAGATTCAGAACGCCTCCAAACTCCTAACAATACCAGGCTTGTTGTTAGTTTTTGGCTTTGCTCTACATCATTTTGGGATTATTTTTTTCTTTCTGCTTATCTCTCTTCCTCTCTTACCCAGAGAATTAATGTAAAATATATGGCAGCACTGTGCTTTCACCTTGGACTACTTTTGCCAATTGAAATAATGAGTCCTCCTGTTCGCAAATGTCAAAAAAACCCTCCTGGTACATCTTGGAGTCTGTCCCTTGTCAGCAGTGACCAAAGGTCATTCAACGTTTGATAGATATGATGAGCTGGTTGTCCCAGTCCAAGTCCAAAACCAGCTTCATTTCCAGAAAAGCATTCTGCCAGCTTGTGTTACCAGCCCTTGTGTTGGCAGCCTCGACAGAGGCGAGGAATCAGAGCAAGATCCAGCACTCGCTGACATCCAGGGGAACATTTCCACTGACTTCCAGGCAGACAGAATCCGTTCAGAGAGCTGGGTGTCCACTGTGATTACTTGACAGACAATTTCTGTTCCTTATACTGATAAAACCCACAATTTAACACCTCTTCCATATGCTTTAAAATTGTATTAAACTTACCCATCTTGAAAATACAGTCATATACTGGGGAAACAGTTTTATTATTGTTTTAAGATAACTGCAAAAAAACCTGTAAGACAGGACTACTATCAAATTATAGTTACTTGAATTAATCCTCATTCTGGCATTTAATAATTTGTAAAGTGCTTATTCAGTAAAAGGTCAAAAATCACTTGGAAAGATATGTTAATGGCTCTCTAAGTAATATTTAGACTTAGCGAATACATTTTCACACTTAAGTCATGTATAACAAGCATTACAGAATGTGTTATAGATTGTGCTCTTCACAATGGAGAGCTGTGTATGAAACACACGCTATGGCCTCCCCACAAGACAGCACTTAAGCATTTGCTTAAATCCATGTCAGCTAGGAAAAAAAAAAACCACAACATATTTTCAATGCTACACTGGGAAAATATTTGATGTATGTTCTCACAAAGAGGAATATTTACCTGAATCAGGACCTGAGAGAAGCCCATTATTGTTCATCTACACAATAAAATCCTAACACAAACGGAAACCCCAAACACTGTCAAAAAAATCCAAGTCTCCCAAAACTCAACCCTAAAAAAAAAAATAGTTGTAAATAATTAGAAATGAAGGAAGACAAAGCCCTCTGCTGTTGGATCTACATGGAACCTTTTCTGTGCTTTGAAATATTTGGGCTTTAAAATGACCCCCAAGACTTAAAAATTAAGTATCAGCATGTGAAAACGTACCATATTACAGCTTAAATCAACCATTATACAGGCTCAGCAAGCATCAGCACACTCCTTCTACGCACTAAAAAACGTCAACTTCTCCTTAGTGAATAATAATTTGTGAAATAAAGCAGGCATGCAAAATATGGGTGGCAGGCAGCAAACGCAGATATTTGGGGCACCAAGGTGTTTTAAAATTGTTTTTCACTTCTGCATCCAGCATCCACTGAAATCTCAACAGATCAAAGTTTTGCAGACAAGGAAAAAACCAGCCCACAAAATTAATAACTATTTAAGTATTCTGTTTCATCATGATAACAAACAGATGGTTTTAATATTCTAGAGGCTAATTTCTGAACAATTAAAAACACAGCAAGACATTAACATCTAATGAAACATTTTAACTACCAGTATATGCATCTGCCATTAATTTCCACACAGTAAGGTCTTGGTTCTCTTCAATCTGTTCTTTATTAAGGAAAGTTTTTCCACTCTGAATTTAGTGAAGTAGAGAATTAACAACTGTTTTCAATCAGCAATCAGCATGATATTTCGCCAGTGTGCATTGAAACCGTCCACAGTATCAGACATAAATTTACTCCTACGATGGCTTTGATCTGCATGCTGAGTAGAGATGTTAGAAGGGAATTCATTTTCTAATTCCATTTTCATTTAGAACATATGAATTAACCCCTCACAGATCTCCTGTCCCTTTTTATCTATTTTAGATAAAGGACACCTGCTTAAAATGTTATGGCTTATGCATTACTTACAGTCTAGCCAACAACAAATTCATTTTTTGAAACCAACGAAAGCATTCTCATGCAAACCGTATTGAAATAAAATTCTTCAAAAGAAACTAGAATTCTATATTTATGAGCTGCTAATTTATATTTCCTTTGCTCATTTGTGATAAGAACATAGGGCAGTATTCATCAAAGCTGTACCCATGCAAAAACTAGTTGCTATTAAAAAAAAAAAAAATCTTTACACCACAGACACCAAGGTGTCTAATTCACATTTTCCCTAATCAGACATGCAGCTTAGAACTCCTGATGAATTTTCTGCAGGTCTTCACCAAGCTGTCAGGTTATGATTTAAATGAAGCCGAGGCAAGTCATCCTCATTGCTCTCAGGGCAAGAGGCTGATGTTACTCAGTATTTGTTGTCATCACCAAGCTACTGTATGAATGAACCCTGTAAACAAATACCTTCAGGAATACATTCACACGCCCTCCCCAATGGGTTTGAATAGCATGTTTGCCATTCATTAAAAATAAATACGTAGGCAGCTCAGTAAGTGTCTTTGGTTTTCAAAAGGGTTAAGTTAGCAAGTAACTCGGGAGGATTTTAAGGGGAACCACATTCTATCCAGGTTGCTGTTTGTCTTTTCATCATGTCATTGATGTAAACATTGACTTGTAGGGCTAAAGCCCTGACAAAACATAGGTTTAGGGAAGGAGTCAACTGCAGGACCCTGCCCTCTCGGGTTCATTTCATGGTGTTCAGCGGGGATTTCATGGTGCACCAAGAAATGTCCGTATTGCAATTATGAAGAGTAAGAGAGACCCGCATCCAGTTATTGCTGCAAGTCAGGAGAAACAGGGTCATGAACCTGGGTCTTCTACCTGCCAGCTGATGCCCTACAACAAGGGCATTAGCTGTTCCAAGACATCACTCTCCCTCTAATTTACGCCAGAAATAACATGCTGGGCTCAACACCCTTCCAACAATAGCTATGTAATTCCATCGCAGACCACCTACAATCCACACCACGTCCTTGTCGCACCCTACTCTCTGTGCTCCTACCTGTCTCAAAGGCTCAGCCTGAACAAAGCAGGCTCCTTGCTGCAGCGCTTGGTTTTTTCCTCTGCAGAAACAGGTTATTACAGGTTAAGGGCCAGATCCAGAAAGGCTGAGAACACCCACAAACCCATTTGGAACTCAGGTTTCCAAAAATCTGGAACCAGAACAGTAGTTAGGTATGAAAGGACGTGAAAGATTAATCACTCGACTTCAAGTGTTGTCATCACCATGAATTTCAGGGATTAGGGCCGAGAGTTTCAGATGTGCCCAGCAGAGGCAGGAGCATAACCCCACTGAAAGCCAGCGAGCTTTTGGCTGGTTTTATATCCACTTTGGGTTCAATGAAATATGGCTGAAGTGGTGTCCCCAGGGATGCCATATGGGATTTCAAGAGACCTTTCCAGCCAGTCGTATCTGGTTCAGAGAAAAGTGCGCACTAAAATGAATGTACTGGGAGTTTGCCATGTAACCATTAGCCGTACAACCCCCATTAATATACCTCGAAGGCATTGCCTTATTTTTATATGTCAGACAGTTTCAGACTAACACTGTACTTAGTGAGGATAGCACAATATTAAAATGTGACTTTCATACTTTTTATGTTCCAAGTGCCTGGATCTACTCTTGGCACACTACAAAAATAATACTTTTATGATTCAGTTTTTCCATGAAATATTTATAATACAACTATTGAGTGATGGAAGTGCCAGAATATGACTATCGCTCTACTTGAATTCCTGGAGATTGTAAGCTTTTGTTTGGTCTAGCAGCGCGAAGGAAAAACATCCTGCGAAACATCTGTCTCTCGCTGGGGAACCACATGGGAAATAAAGACTTTGGGGCAGCACTGGCTGAAGTATCCGAGTGCTCATCTTACCTACTGCAGTCTACGAGCACCGAGGAGTCTCAGCATTGTAAAATGACTGAAAATCAACGGTGCAGATTCAAGCGGTCCCAGAGCCCATCCCTCTGAGCCCAGGAAGAACCAGCTGTACCTGCACCTCTCGCGACACACAGACAACCCCCTAACCATCCCCAGCTGCTGCTAAAGACACCCGGTGACCTCCAGAGCCACTGCAGGGGAACCAGTGCAGCGTCTCGCTGCCTTTACCAAGCTACCTTCACATCTCAACCGCATCTCCTACCTGCAGCATGACCTTGTCCCATCTATCATGGATATGCAGAAGAAATTTTTCCCTTCCTCGTTGCAGCAGTCTTGTGTTTGAGGACTATTATCAGTACCTCCACTCCATTTTCTCTTTTTAAAAATAAATTGCCCCAATTCTTTCAAGCCTATCTTGAAGACTATGCTTTTAGACTTTCTCCATGCACTCCACATATTTCTCTCACCGTTTATTTCCCATTCTGAAGGAGAGCACCTGCAAGATCCATTAGGAATTATATAATCATACGAATCGTACCGGGATGAAGTGGGTATTAGATGAAATACACACAGACAAAATGTGCATTAAAAGCCGTGGTCTGTGTTCAGACAACTGACTATTCAGGCAGGCTTGCTTCTGGGCACCAGTCTTAAAACACCTGAAAGTATCTGAAGTGATCACCTGAAGCGTTCACAACACAAACCTTTTGAATTCATGCTACTCTTTCCCTCGTGGAAGTGCTGTTAACTCACTGTATAAATAATACTAGATCTGTAAAAGATATTTCCTGAACAAAAGAGAAATAACTACAAGTAGAGACAAGCTGGTTGTAGAAGAAAGGTTGGGGAGAGGTTTTGTTAAGTTCACCGCAGCTTGATTTAGATCTCTCCTCATTCAAAACCTTCCCTAAAGCAGGTCTGCTGCTAAATATTAAGACATTTCAATAGAAACTTTATTTCTTAATCGGGTTTTTCTGAGTTGGAGCTGCAAGGACAAAGTGTAACTCCTCGTGGTGCTTCCAGCTGGAACTCATTTACTATAAGAAGCTCTCATTGAAGTGATCTTGAGAAACACTTCTCAAATCCATTTTAACAGCTTTCAAAGATTGCTCAAAGCTGCCCAGCAGCCCTGTCCTCCTTGCCAGGCCCTCCTTCCCCACTGCTGCCTCAGTTACAGCAGGCACACTGGATTAAAACAGGATTTATTTGGCTGGTAAGCGTCCTGGTTAGGTGAGCTGGAATGGGGCAGGTTTTTCTGGTGTTCATAAACATGTTTTACAACAACTAAGACGAGGAATGATGAAGAAGACGCTGACATCGCTGTGACAGGCTACAGACTGACTTCAACAGCTCTCCAGGAAAACCAAACGAAAGAGCGAGGCATGGAAGGAGCCGTCGGGGCGGGCGAAAGGCACAGTTATTACATTCTTTGTAATGCCACAGAAATGCCATGCTGTCAACCTCTGGCATCCCACAGCAAACCATGGCAACAGCTGCCTGGCTCTGTAGTAATAAACTGAACCAATTTAATAGCTTTTATTGTTCTGCTGTGATGTTTGAGTGCAACCACTTCTTTCCTCCTAGGACTCCTGAGCCCGCAAGGGCAGCAATGAGAGAAGATCTCATTTACCTAAAAGCGCTTATAAATTTTTAATTTGCTTTAACAAGTAAATTAACAAGTCCCTCATTCAGGCAAGTTTTATGGCCTCTTGCCACTTGGGGAGGGCCATAAAAGTTTTATAGATAATCCAGAGCTACCGAGATTGCTCATAATAAATTGTCTGTTTCCTGTTATTTTATCAAACCACTGGGCTTCTAATGACTTAAAGTCACAGCTTCCTTATATCTATGCTTTTTATGAGCCCATATTTATAAACTGTAAAGAATATCTTAAATTATACTGGGCCCCTGCTAATCATTACAAAGCCAGGTTTTTATTGGAGTCAACCTTTTTGCTCACACCCACCTAATAAATTCTAAGGGATTTAAGAGAAAAAAATCTTTTTTTGAGATAGCACGCTGATTCCACATTCTATTTTAAGATGTTGCTTTAGCCAAAGTTTCATTAACGAATACTTTGAAGTGCCTGGAACTCCCTACTCCGATTTCTAACAGTTCTTGAAAAACTTCTGAGGATAGGAAGCACATTAGGCAATATTAGCCAGTCTGGCTCTGGGACTGGGGCTTGGGAGGAGCCAGCACTTACTGGGAAAACACAATCTCTTCTCAAAGGAAAGATGCTGCCTCCGACGGGTCCTTACTGCCTACCCTCTGGACCACCACTGATGGTACTTATACAGAAGAACTCTAAACATGAAGATGTCCTTCCCATTTGGTGCTGTGAGTAGTCACGCTGAAATCGGTGACGGTACTCATGGCAAGTACACTTCAGCACGTTTAAACCATGGCCCCATGGGGCCCAGCAACAACTGAGCTCTGCTTCCGCTGAAGTTATGATGGTGTGTCTAGTAATGGCTTCAAAGCATTCCCAATGCCTAACCTTGAGCGGTCAGTTTAGTAGGTTGGTCCTCCGATATAGGAATGAGAAATCACCCCAGAGCGGGAGTAGGCACCAAACTAGAGGGGCTGTAATAATTCTGTGGAAGTTTGGGTCTTTCCTCACTGACTACACAGGCTTAGGGAGACTAGATTCGTAAAAGAGAGGCTTGTCTTTAAGTGAGATGATATCACCATCCTTCCCTCAATTTCTGCTATGGGAAGGACATGACGAAACTATACAGAAAATTCTCTGGGGTCACATTTTCTGATGTAATGTACTCGGGGTGGAGGGGAAAGGAGAAGGGAAGGAGTAAAGCTGCTGCAGATGCTTTCCTCCAGAGATCTGAACTTTGCATCTGGATTAAAGCCTAAATTTGCTCTGAAGTTCAGGCTGCTACAAAGCTACAACAAAAAGGCCCTGGGACAATAATATAGTCCAGGTGAAGATCATCAGTATTTTCTGTAAGCACATAGAGTTATGAAAACCTAAAACTCCTTCAACTAAACAGCAGAACATTAAACTTGACCAAAAAAAAAAAAA
>VZTO01013964.1:0-20025 GCA_013400615.1 Syrrhaptes paradoxus
CCTTCTCCTTAGGACTATTTTTGCGCTTGTTTTGGACAGGATTTGGTTTTAGCTTTGTCTCTTAGTTCCCTAGAAGCGAGGGAGCATGCTGTAACATGTTTCATGTGTATTATTAGATTTACTTTTCTAGCACAGCTGTTCCTGATGTGGAGGCTGTGCAGGCATCTTGCTCTGCTTCAGGAGCGAGGGGTGAGAACAAAAGGGATCGTGTGCTGGGGTGAGCCTGGGAGGGGAGCTGAGGACCTTTGAGTGTAAGGTTCCTCTGGTTAACTCTGTGATATCTCCTGTCTGCAGCTGAGCCCAGGAGCCCCTTTTGGCCATCAGCCCTTTCTGGAGAAGGGTGTCAGGAGTTCTCTCCTGTTGCTGTGTTTCTGCAGAGAGTTGAGTTGGGGGGGGAATGGTTGGAAGAACCACCGATGTTCCAGCAGCTCCTCTGAACGGTTCCTGCCTTGATTTCTTTCCTTGTCATTACCTGCAGCTGACCCTTCCCTCCCCACCACCCTCGTCTCTCTGCTGAGTCATTTCCAATGCTCGTTGGAGTTCCCTGTGCGAGATCCGCTCTGGGCGTCCCTCAGTCATTCTGTACCCTGGCCGGGCTGATCCATCGCCACTCCTTGTGCTGGAGCTGTGATGGATTAGAGCACCTCTGTTCCTGAGGGTCACTGGTTCGGATGATGAGAACGTTGGTTGGTGGAAAACTGTCCTCTGTGCTTCTCATGAACCAACCTATTTTCTGTATATCAAAGCAGCTTCTGATCCTTCCATAGCTGTCTTGGGGCTCTCAGCGTGTGTCTTCATCTCAGACCTCAGTGGATGTCCGCTGAAGCCAATGGGAAGACTTTGGCTCCACAGGGTCTGCATCTGCTGGTGATGCCGATGGGAAAGGTCACTGACTTCCCGATGCTTCCAGGAGCTCTCTCTGCCTTCCCCCTTGCATTTTTTCTTCTTCAGAAACCAGTTCGTGTCATTTTCTGTGCGAGGCTCCAGCGTTGTTTGCGCCGGTTGAGGATCTGCACGTGCAGAGGGGTTTCCCTTTGCAGAGGAACTCGCTGTGTTGAAGGAATTGGATTTGTGTGTCGAAATCTGCCTGCTGGAGCTGATAAGTCATGTTTTACGCTGCTCACCCTTATCTACGGCTTCAAAGGGAAAGAGCAGAGACACCTCTGCAGCTCTTTGAGGATGTTCAAAGACCTCTTTCTTCTGGGGTTTCTTTTTGGACCGATTGATGGATGTTTTCTTGTATTTACAAGTTGTGTTAAAGGGTGTAAGTACTTTGTTTTCGGATGTCACTTGCTACACAAAATATGTTTTAAATGATCTTTCCCTGCTGGGTTTTGCTTCTCCTGTGGAAGCACGAGTCCCTTCCCCTGTGTTCCTGCTGCTCCCCTTCGCGTGCTCTGGGTAGAGTCACGGCTGATGGATCCGTTTGGTACCGAATCATCTCCCTGGCTGAAATGGATGCGTTGGATGTCTGATCCCCGCGTATCTCATGCGCTGCGGTTCAACTACATCTCCCTTCTGATTTGTGTTATATGCTGATTCCTGAAAATTGGGGAAGGATTGCATTTCGCGTGGTTTGCACAAGCTCAGGCTGCAGGGAGGTGTCATTCGTTTTTTGCCGATTCACAGGTCACAGCCACCTCTCCAACCCGATCTTTCCACTTGTCTCTAGAGCTATTTAAGAACGTGATGTACAGGGAGGAAACATCTATAGAGAGCCCGCTTTAGGAGAAGCATGGTGGCTGCTGAGGGTAATGGGGTGATGCACGTGTGTATTATTTTCTGCTCTTTAGACAACGTGCAGCCCTCTAGCAAGACCGAGGTGTCAGATCGGCACCTTTGAGGCATGAAAAACTGCAAAGTGATGTGCACGAGGCCCCGGGTGCTGCTGGTGGCAGGTTCTCTGGGCTCGGTCCCTCCTGTTTGAACAAGAGCTGGATCGATACCTTGCTAAGTAGCGAGTTGGCAGCAAACCCAGTTCTGGATGGGAAGGATGTTCTTGCGCGTTGGATTTATTGCCATTTAATGTCGTGGTGGGCAAGCAGCTTATCACCCCCCCTTTGGCTCTTCTTGTGCGTTCAAGCCCTTTACTCCAACCTCGTCCTGTTTGGGTGGCAGCTGGGTTTGGGGTTTGTGAACTGGTGATTCCAACCTGCTGCCGGGTAATGCACCAGATCGCGGCTCGGGAGAGCTGAACTTGGCAATAACCCGTTGGCAGCTTGTCGGAGGATCATGCTGTTTGTGTTTTTCCTTCCCTTGTGTTTTGTTTCAAGGTAAGCTGCTGAAGTCGGTGATCTCGGGATGTTTCTCCAGAGCTGACTCACCAGCATCTTGTTTCCCTTCGGGTGTCAGGTACAGAACCTGTCGCTCTTTCATCTGGGATGACGGGATATTTGTGTCGCACAAAGCTTGGATGTGTTACTGTTGGTTTATACAGGCTTTGAAGTTCTGAGGCTGATATCAGCTGCATTCCTTCGAGCTGTGCAAATCTACTCTCATTTTGTACACAGGCTCAGCAAGGAGCTTTATTTTCATGGAAGCTTCTGGTTGGGTCTCCAACCACCCTTCCCCGCACAGAGGCTGGGAGATGGAGAGTGGATGTGGAGGCAGAGGAGGAGAATTTCAGGGTTTCAAAGGTTAGAGGAGCACTGATGTGTTTTGTTACAGTTCCTCTCAATAAAGTGTTGACCTGGCCATCGCTGCAGCCATAGAAATGCAAGAACTGTTCAGCTTAAGAGTTAGAAAATCTGTTTTCAGAGTGAGTTCTTGTGTTCATTGAGAGATATTTTGACCTATTGGTGATATGTCTTGACAAATACACTGTTTACAGAACCAAATATATATATATTTAGATACCCAAACTGCAATGACAGTTCCAATCTAATTATTCTATTTCTGACCATGGTGAGCTGGAATTTTGCAAGATTCTGGAAAACCAGAGGCGTTACTGCTGTGATTCTGTGCAAAGGGCGATTCCTGCCTTGTACGAGTCCCGAAAGGCAAAACCCGAGTATCTGCTTCTCTGCCCCGAGAGTGACCCACTGGATTTCTGCGTGTCAGTGAGCTGTTCAGAGTTGCTTTTTTACCAGTCGCCTGAAAACCTGCCCAGCCTCCTCCCCGCTTTCAGATGGGGACGTTGCTTTGATACCTCCCAGTTGGAGCACAGGGGAAATACCCATCTCCGCCTGCTTCCTTTATCCTTTTGTTTTCATTCTCCACTTTCAAAATTAATTTTTATAATCATCTTTTAAATGATGGAGCAGTTCAAATTAGGTCTTATAGTCAGAATTACCTGCATTAAAGATCTCCCTTAAAAAGAAGGGCATAAAAGTAATTAATTGCTTCAATTATAATAATGTGGCTTAGCTTGTGGTTTTCTGTTAGAAAAACCTGTTTTTGATAAGTCAGCTGTTCTTAAAAGGGGAAAAAAATAGAAGTGCTTCAGGGTGGAAGCTGGAATTTTGAAATAAGGGTATTCGCTCTGTAATGTAACAGAATAAATTAACACCATCGATCCTGGAGCGGTGCCCTGGGCTTGAAACAGCCTGGTGGGCAGGGGAGTGCTTGGAGAGGGTTTAGGTTTGGGTGGGTTTCGGGTTTTTTTATTTTTATTTTTTTTTCCCCAGTCACAGATGCTTACATTGACTTTAAAAAAATATTTTGTGTTTTTTAAAGCTACACTGGAATTTCTGAAAGAAGGTTGAAGGCAGCCTGTGCAGGGTTGGAGGACTGGGTGCCTGGGTATTGCAAACGTGTGGGTGGCTGGGGACCCCGAGGAATGGTGGAAGGGGGGGTGTCTGCCCTGTCCCCACTGCCCCCAGCAAGAAATCCTCAAAAGTAGGAAGACTTGAAGCATGTCATCATTGAATTTTTTTTTTCTTAGAACTCATATGGAACTATAGATTTTTAGCATTAATACATTGGATTTTTTGTGGGAAGAATGAAACACTCATTAAATTTTGCAACCCTGAAATATGTACAAAGCAGAACTTGCAATTAAAATTCATTTTGGAGCAAGTTAACAGAAGTTTTGTTAATGTTTAACATCTTTATGGATGCCATTCTTTGTAAATTTGAACTAATTAAGTCCAAAGGGACAAAATAAGAGATTCTGTATTTGCTGGGGATGCCAGTGCTTGCTTTGCTTTTGGCGCTTTTCCTCTTTCTTTGTGCAAGTTCTGATTTTAATAAGTTGCCAAAAAAGTAACTATTTTGCTTTTTAAACCAAATTATCAAGAATCCATCTTCCTAAGTCTCTGAATTCTTGGTGAAGGCTTGATGCTTGCTTACCTCCACTGACTCCAAGTTGCTTGCTGCTGCCAAGTCCAGGAGATTTCAGTTTGGATTTTTTTTTGTTTTCCTTCTAAACACTCTGTTGAAACAACTTGCGATGGCTCTGGGGGAGCCATCTGTCTCGGGTGGATGGGGGGCTGGATCCTGGCGTTCACCCCAAAGTTCTGAGGTTTCCTTAACAGGAACATGAACCAGTCTAAAGTGTTTGGAATTGTGAATTTTGTGTTTCTTTCTCCTTAAATAATTTTTTTTTCTGAGATCCTTTTCTTAAGCAGTTTATAGGTAACAATGAAAGTAATGGAAAATATTTCCAAGTCTATGGCTTTACCCTCCCCGCCTCGGTCAGGTCCTGATTTACCCCCTGGGACTCTGCAGCTGATGCTCGATTTCTGGTTCCTGCTGAACAATTTCTCCAATGTCCTGCACATTCATAAGCAGATACTTATATGTTTATTAATAATTTATTTCAGTGAATATTTTTTTGTTATTTGATGTTTCTTGAAGCATAAAATATTTTGCAGTGAGAGTGATGGGAAATATACTCTGGCAAATGAAGCAGTTTATTAGGCGTGTTTTATGTTATCTGAACTGGTGGTTGTGGTCTCCTAAATGGTACTGTGATGACATTTTTATTTTTCATGTAGAAAAGAAATAATATTCTAACTATATTGTTCGTGTTCATATTCTGTGGTATTTTATGCATAATATCACCCCCCTAGAGAACCTCAAGTCTCATCTTTCTACCTGGCTTGACTCTACCCGCTGGGGCTTTGCGTGAGGTTAGGAAGAGCACAAGCAAAAAATATTTATCAATCTAAATAATGAATTCTGGGAAAGACAAATTCTGTCAAACTGCTGCTCTAATTGCACCTCTAATAACTTCACACCTGCTTTTTTTTTTTTTTTTTTTTTTTTTTTTTTTTTTTTTTTTTTTTTTTTTTTTTTTTTTTTTTTTTTTTGTTTTTTTGTTTTTTTTTTTTTTTTTTTTTTTTTNTCTGTGGTCTGTGTGTTGGTGCAGGATGGACTTCAAAGAAGCTGCTGCTCTTTCCCCCGCGGTCCTGGTGGCTGCTTAGAGTCACTCGGTGTCTTTTTGGACGCGTTTTTGTTTTGTTATTGATTCTTTAAAACAAAAAGACTCTTTGCCGGCCAGTGGATGAGCAAAGCACGCTCCCAGTTTCTGGTTCCTGTGAATCTCTGGGCTGTAGCAGCTCGGTGACAGGTCCCTTCCTTGAGTCCCCAGCCATGGAGAATGGATCTGTTCCTGACTGAGCAGAGGTCTCATGTTCTTTTAATATTTCCTTTAGCCTCCGAGATGCGAATGAGGCTGATAGCTTATGAAATACGTGAGGGATGCCCGGTGCATCTGTTACACTGAAACCAGACCACAGCCCCTGCACGGGTGCTTTCAAAGCCCAGCTCCTCGCTGCAGCATCTAGAAAGAGTTGCAATGTTGTATTTGCAGGTTTTGTTTGGCTTTTAGTCCCAACCTGTGTGATACACCGGGTGGATCGGTAAGCTGCTGGGAACGTGGTTTCTCGTGGCTGCGCTGCACGGGAGAGGAGGCAGCAGGGTGGGAGCAGTGCTGCAGAGAACATCTGTTAAATACATCTGCCGTTCCGAAATACTCTCATCCTTAGGCTACTGCTGCTCTAATACAGGAGCTTTTGGACTACATCTTCTGCACACACAGAAAATTGTTAGCAAAAGGAGGGTGGAGGTTAAATGATAGGTTATGTTATAGGGGTTAAATGATGGTGGCCCTTGTTCCCGTTTAACAAGGAGGAAAGAACAGCTGCAGAGATCTGCCTCCCTGGATGGCAGCAGGAGCGTGAGTGCAGCATCCACATCTCCTTGTTGCTGTTTCATGCTTTTGTGTATTACATTTTTTTATAAGGTGGAGGAGCCCGTGACATTTTGGCTTTGGGGTTGGTTTGTTTTTCCAGACCTTTGCAGTCTGACCCGAGTGTTGATGTGTCCGTGACCCAACCTGGGCGAGTGCCGCTGTGGCTGGTGGCAGGTGCCCCTGGTCAGAGCCCAGGCAAGTGGGTTTCGGAAGGTTTTGGATAAAGATCTAAGGCTTTGTGCTGTTCTCTTCCACTCTGAAACTCGGCCCCTTTGAAGCCTCCCTGTCGACGTTGGCAGGGAGAGCAAACCTGTCTGTCTGTCAGCTGTCCGGATGAGTCTGTTCAGCTGCCTTGAAGGGGAGGTAGTCCAGCTGATTGTCTCCTGCAGGATTTGTAAGGTGCTCTTTATTCATCTTTCCCTTAGCAGTGACAACACAGGTAGTGTTACGATAAAAATGATATTACCAGAGCTGTTACAGTGTCATTAACATGAGTTTAGAGGACATGAAAAGTGTGCAGTGAGCCCAGATGCTCCGATACCGAAAGAAGCCATAGGCTTCAGTTAAAGTTTCATTGCATGCCTTCCCTGCGACGTGGAAAGCAGATAAAACCTACCCCAGGCCTCCAGATGTGCCCCTCGCCCCCAGGACATCCATAGGGATCATTCCCCCCTCTCCATCAGTGCCTCAGCCTCTCTGGAGACAGCAGCTCCCCTGCTGCCAGGCATCCCCCAAAGTGTTCCATCCCCAATCTTTTCTGTTGTTGTTGCTTAACTCCATTATTTTCATCTATAGATATGCTAATTGTGTGAAAGCAGAGGTGGAGAAGTGAACCAGCTTCGGGTGCAGTGCTTTGTTCCCTCCCAGTACAGGATTTCCCACCGCTGGGATGTTATTGCCCATTCTGAGCTGACCGTCGGGAGTTGTCCCTCAGCCCCGGGTTGGGTTGCAGTGGAAGAGGTTGGTGGGAGCTCACTGGAGAGTGTGTTTGCACAGCAGCGGATGTTTTGAGGTATTTGAAGACTTTGCTCATGAACAGACTGCGATGTGCTAAATCGAGCGGAACCTGTGTGCCAGCTTCGGAGCAAGGTTTTGCCTGAACGCCGGTTGTTTACGAAGGATGCAAGTTTGAGGAATGGAAGACGCACAGGTTCTGTTAAAAGTATAATTGGATGGGTGATATCTTGGGCCTTTTTGACGCATCTTTTTTAACCACTTCCTATTTGTAATGTGACAAAAATAGCTGTGCGCTCTGCTCTGGCCATCACTGGTGCAGCTGGGAGGAGATTTTAATTGATGGATGCTGTCAAGCTGTTAGCGGCCGTGCAGTCATGAGAGCCATTAAAGTGACATTTCTTGTCCCTGCTCACTTAAACACACTGCTACCAAGTCACAGCAGAGTATTATTTTTTACTTAATATTGACAGCACTTGTACCGATAGCTTACCGGGGCCGTGTCCTGGGTTTGTAGCTTCCCCAGCAGCGGGAGCTGCTGACCGCTCCTGTGGCAGCAGATGGTGCTGAGCCCCAACAGAATCCGGTGTATGGAGTAAGGGATGAGCACATCTTTGGGGTCTAGTTTGCTTGTGACTTTCTGAGCTGCAGTGTTTCCCGGGGTGCAGGTAGGTGAGGAGGTGGCAGCTCCGGCTGAGGCTGTGCTCCGTCATGGACAAGGGGGAAATGTTCTGGATTATTCCACTTTCACTCTTTCCTCTTGCGTGTGCTCGGTGTGGGAGGTGGAGGAGCTGGTTTTGAAGCTTCATCTTGAGTTGAGACTGGTTAAACCTCAGTACTTCCCAGCCTGGAATGAAATTTTAATTTCAGAAAAAACTGCCTGGTGACCCTGGGGGCAAGGGCATGTGGGGAAATAAAAAAGCAGCTTCATACCCAAGGGGGGCATTTGAGAATGAACGCTTTCCCTGCTCTCTCCTGCTCATCTTTCCATTAAAACAACAAAAAAAGAGAAATTTAAGAAGTGCATGAGCAGGGCACAGAGCGACAGAGGCTGTGCTCATGGAGCAGACAGGCTGGAGGGGCTCTGGGCTTGGATGAGACACAGGGAGCAAAGGCTTCGGAGAGCCTAGCGAGCGACTGACCTCCTCTCCGGGTGCAGGCTGAGCTCACACGTCATTAGGAGCCAGATAACCTCCTGCCCGAGCGCTGCTTGCTGCTTATTTCCCTTCAGCTGCTGTACAGCGCGGGCTGTCAGCCCTTCTAGAACAGACCTCGTCTCCTGGCTTCCCTTTAGCTGAGCCAAAGGAAGGAACTTGGGCCAGAGTTGTTTAAAGCAAAGAAAGAGGTGCTGACCCTCCTGTGGAAGTGGGCTGGGGGCTCTTCCTTGGGGAACCTGTAGGAAGGCAGCTGTTGAGAGGAGAAGCCTCTCTGATTGTCCTGCACCGGGCTCAGGTACCTGTGCTGGCTTGGGGTTTGTGCACGTCCCAAGGCGTCCCTCCTCTCTCTGGCTGTTGGTCATTCCTGTCTTCTGAGCGGAAAGTGCCGTCAAAGTTATCTGCTGTTCAAAAGGCTGAAAGTTGAAAACAAAAACAAAATAAACTTATTTCCATTTAATCGTCTACATCAGTTGCATAGGAGAACCCCTGCATTGGAAAGTTGCGTGTTGCACGTATTAATGAACTAGATTAATATGTTAAGGTCTGTTAAGATAGTCGATAATCTGCCCAGACCCACTGTCTGGTGTGTGCCACGGACAGGACCCCCAGGTCACCACTAAAGCCCTGGCAGCGATGGGGTGCCCGGGACAAGGCTGCCTTGGTTGGTGTCTCCCAAGCTCCAGGACCCGCTGAGCTAGAGGACCATCATTCCTCCTTTGCAGGAGGAGCACGTTTGAATTCAGGAATTGGAGGAGAGAGGAGGCAGAGAAGACTCATTGCTATTTTCTTTGTGGATAAGCAGGAACCATCCATCTCTGGGTTGCACAAGCCTTCCTGTTGCCATCAATATGGAGCCAACTATATTAATTCTGAATTATTGCCCTGTCTAAAAAAATTGCGGTTATCTCGCGTTTGCAGCTATTTTACTAAAGGCTTATGAACTGCACTGAAACTTCACAAGGAGCTACAGTTGCAGAAGTGACAAGATGAAATTGCAGAGGCTCCCGGTCTTATCAACAAAGCAGACCATCAGAGTCTTCATTTCCTCCTTTATGCTTGGATTTCTTTCTGCTGGGAGCTCCATTCCTGGCTGCCTCTGGCTCGTGCCCTGACCTTTGCTTCTCTCTTGGTTTCTCCTCCTCAGCCCTGCAGCCTGCTCTTTGTACATCTCTTTGTCTTGTTCGGGCTGGTGGTGCCATAGTTCCCCCAAGCGCTTGACGGTTTCCACCGCTGTCCAGTGTGGATTTGATTTCTGAAGCTCTGGACGATGCTCTTCCATGAAGAGGAAGAAGGCGGGTAGCGGCTTCTTGTCTGTAGCGAAGCTGACCCTCTTCCTCTGCTGCCTCCTCCTCACCCCCCTTGGGGGACCCGATGTTCTCTTCTTCGGGTGCTTTGTCCTGTGGTGCTCTGCCATCTTTTCAGAGTTCTTCCCCTCCTCCCCAGATGTGATTTTCTGTTTTTTCGAGAATTTCTTTGGAGTTTCTGTGCTAGTTGCAGGCTGTTGGCTGTCGCTGGTCACCCTGATGGAGATGTAGAACAGCAGATGGGGGTTGCGCTCCCCTCCGTCGCCCTTGTCCCTTGGCCAAGCCATGGGGTGGGGAGCTGGGGCGCGCGGCGAGGGGAGCTGGGCTGCTCCGGCTCCTTTTTGGGATGGAGTTACGTTACCGGCATGATGGTGAGGAGGAGGAGGAGGCGGCGCTGCCGGCGGGCAGGCTGGCCGCTGGGACGCACTGGGACGTGCGGTGGTGATGACGTCATTGTGCGGTTATGACGCAGAGTTCTGGAGCCAATGGGCTAGGGCCAGGTCTGCTTCCTGTAACTCTATTGGCTGTCGGGGTGGGATGAAGTCACAGCGGTGGTGATGTAACAGGTCCGGATTGTGTTCTTCCCCCCGGCGCTGGGATTTAGCTCCGTTTAACGCACGGTCCCTTACAAATGTGTGTAGTACCCAAGGAGAGAACTGGATGCCTCTAATTTTTTGTCAGGATAAAATGTGAAGCTGCTGTTAGCTGCTGAGAGGTGGCAGCTCATAATGTGAAAATGGTTTAGTAGCAGCCCTAAAAATAATTGTATGTGACAGCTGTTTCTTGGTTCCTGTCAGGATAACTACAGTAATTTAAATCTGCGGCTCTTGGACTACATGTCTAATTTATTTGGGTGGACTTTTCATTAATTTGAAAGGTTCTGAGGGTTTAAAAGCCTTCATTAATTACATTTTAGTAAATGAAAATGCAATAAGGTTCCGCAGGTTTGCGTGGGAATGAAAGAAAGAAATTTCCCGTGTTTTGTTTGGTTGTTTTTTGAAACGCTAACTGGGTTGTTCCCAGGAAAAGGCTTTTCTGTCCCCTTCAGAATTCTTGTGACTAAGAACAGGAGTATGAATAAAACAAATTGAAATTTTTGACCATTCATTGTAAGTACAAGATGATTTATTGAAGCTCCCGGTAAAGTTAAATATTCATATGTAGTGGGTTGCGTAAGTATTAAATTATGGAGCAGACCCTGCTGCTGTGGAACTCGTCTTTCCGAGAGGTGGAGATGGGGGGGCAGAGGGCTGGAAGCAGGGACTCACCCCTGTGTCGCACGGGGGTAATTTTCTTATTGTGTAATTCTGGTGCAACCAGGCAAAACGCTTCCGTGCGATGGTGCTTTTGTGCCGGTCTGTTCCCCTTCTGTGTTTACTCTCGGTTGTTTTCCAGTGACCCCACAGCAGTAAATAAAATTGGAACAAACTCAGCCTGTTTGTAGTAGCATAAGGCTTGCTCCTTTCATGTCGTGGCTCTTTTTTCGCTTTCTCTGTGAGCGGGGAGGGTGATTTGCATTCCATTTATCTCTCCCGCTTTCCCTTCCGTTGTTTCTTTTGCTCTCAAAAGAGAACCTGCGTTTGTGATTATTCTGGGGCAATGAAATAATTTCATTACAGCATTCAGAGGTCTCTTCAGCAGGTGCTTTATTATCTCAATAATTCAGCCGAAGAGACTTTGCCGGTTCCCCAATTCCCAGAGTTCAGGAGCTACAAATAAAACTCTTTTGCTCTTTCCCTGGTTTGGTTTGTTTAGCCTCGTTTATCTGCGTTCTTCCCACATCTTCCCAAGGAATTTCATTTAAATATGCAATTGATGATATTCAGTGAAATAGCCTCAAGGAGTGCATTGTGTTCAAACGCACGCAGACGGAGGCTGTCCCGCGTGGTTTGGGTCATTTATAAAATTCACTTTGAATTGAGGCCGTTAATCTGAACTCTGCAGAATGTTTGCTCGTGTCCCTGAGTTTCCTGCATAATTCATCAGATCGGGCCAGCTCTCTTCAGATCAGTCCTGGGGTCGCAGCGCAGTCAGGGCTGGCATGGGGTCCAGCCGTCGATCTTGTCCCTCTCCTCTCCAGCACGGAGGGGGGGGTTTAATGCACTGACACTTCCACGGAGCCTCTGGGGGCAAATGTGCCGTAATAAAGGAGCTTTATTGCTGTAACTTCCTCTGTACTAGAGGTTTTTCAGATGGCACTAATTGTTAAGAACTAATCATTTCTGGGCAGCAGAGCCCGGCAAAGCCTGAGACTGTGTGTGTGCAAAGCTTTTCCTGGGACCGTGGCTGTTTGCTATATGAATATCTATATATATAAAGGCATCCTGAAATGGTTCATTAGGGTGGGTTTTTGTCCGTTTTCCTGGCTGAACCCGAACAACGCCTCTGGCTGCTCCGAGATACCTGTTCGGTGTCATTATCTCATCAGCACGGTGGTTGGAAATGCATCCTGAGACCGCAGACACCTGATTATGAAGGAAAGATTTTTGCCATCAGTCCTGGCAGGAGAAATCTTTGTTGTAGAGCTGTTTGGATTTCCAGTGAACAGTAGAATCCATAGAGCTTGTGTATGACACCCAATACTGCTTCTCTAGCATTTGACATTTTATTGAAAAAATACGAAACCAAAACAAACCCTCCCAGGCTCTGGCCACTGGCGTGGCTCGCTTGTCTAAGACCTCGCCTCCCTCCCTATTAGCTAATGAGTGTTGATTAAGGTGTGAAATTGGCTCCAATTTGCCATAGTAGGTGAAAATTTCATGCTGGAAGGGATAAGGTAAAAGGCAGCACAGGGAAATTAGCAGAAGTGGAAGATTCTCTATGAATTGCAGTTAATGTAAAGGGAAACCGATTGCCAGGGTGCTGCTGGCAGCGCTCGAAGTTCCGTCCTCGTCAGTCGCAGTCTGTGCAGTGTACGTTGTCTGTTAACGTGAAATAAGAATTTTTTATTACTTCTTAAAAAAACTGAATGTGAAAACAGACAGAAACTATCAAGATACAAAAAAGCAGGAAGATGACAAAAATGTCACTGCTCATAATGATGTTAATTATAAGGTAAATGAATGTTGACATTTGAGAGTTCGGCGGAAAAGATCAGATATGGGCTAAGGTGCCGAGGATCTGTGTAAAGTGTGATGGAGAGAAGAAAAAGTCATGTAATGTCTGGGAGCTTACCACTGCTGGAGGAGGAGAAGAAAGGAAAAGGCTCAGGGCTGTCTGTCGCTGGTTGTCATAATTACAGGGTGGGAATCTAAAACCTTCGTCTCTTGGAGTGTTTCTGGTTTGTGATTGCAGAAGAAGGTCCCAGCAGGGTAATATTATCTGAAAAGTCACGAGGTAAATAGAAGCAATGTATTTATTACCTTTCATAACCTGGTGATATTTTGGTGAGTGTTTTGCATGTGTCAGAGATATGGGTATTGTCAGTTGCATAAAGCTAAGGTCAAACACTTTAATTTTAATCAGAATATCTTCCCTTTTAGCTGAGGCTTGCACATCCATCCTTTCAGCAAAATGTTGCTGCATAAGCTGCGGTGGCAAATATTGCTGCTTTGCCTCCTGCTAAGTTGACAAAGCAAACGTTGAGTAAGATGCATTCTTGCCACTTTTGATGTTCTCTTCCTTTGTTAAGGTAAAGCGCTTTCGATCCAGTCTTTGAAAGTGTCAGGAATCATCATTGTGCTCTAATGCTAGAGTCTGGGAGGCTCGATTTTTGGCTTTTGTGACCTGGGGTAGGAAATACCCTGAGGAAGGCAGGGAATGATGCGCGGGCGTGCCTGCCTTCAGCAGTGCTGGGGTCACCACGGCGGCTCTCCCAGAGGACAGCCTTTCTTTGAATCTCTTTTTTCCCCACCGTAGAACAGGGAGATGGGCATGGTCTGGCTGCACCGGCAGAAGGGCTGTTTCCCCGGGGGTGCTGGTGGTTGACCAGCCTTCAGAGCTCGGGCTGCTGGACCGTGGGGATGCACAGCACTGGTGCTGTGCTTGCAGGGGACGCGATGCTGCAATGCACTGCCTCTGGCTGCATCGCAGGAAAGTCAAATCTCTTGGTGTGCTTTGTGCCTTGACCTACTAACTCAGCACATGAGCCCGATTTGTGCCCTTTGCATGCCCTGGGATGTAGTTTATGCTTTCAGCTCCCTGCTCCCTTTTTCCCCTTTGTTGTCTTGGCTGCGGCAGGCAGAGGTGACTGGGAGGGGAACGGTGCTGAGGTTGGCTTTCAGGATGCTGCTACAAGATGCCAGATCTTCAGGTGCATGTCATAAACTATTTATTTTCTCTATAATTCACACTATGTTGCCTTTTTATTTCTGATCCTTTTTAATATGAGTAGTTACTCATGTTTTCCACTTTAATGCAATTATACTATACTTTGCCTTTTCTCTATTCCAGGTAGCTGACAAGCTTGCTCAGCCATTACATGGTATTAAATGAAGTAATTGCAATATTAAGTTCGTTCTTCCATGCCATAAAAAAATGCTGTTAAAGGAGTAACTGCATGATACTGCCTAGAGAATTGGGCTTTAGGCTGAAAGCTCTGTGGGCACATTTTATTGTTATTGACCATCCCAGGGTGCCTGGGAGGAGGTACCAAGGGCTCTTTTGATTTCTATTTTTTTTTTTAACCTCTTTGTGCTCTGCCGAAGGATGGAATGCAGGACTGGCTGGTGTCCAAATGGGCTGTGAGGTGTTGACCTCAATGAGAATTAAGCATCTCCTGCCCTGCTCCAGTTCTGTTCTCTGTGTATTGTGCTGGTACTCAGATGAAGGTATCAAGAAGCTCTTTCTCCTTTTTGTCCTGGGTTAATTCATGGGAAGATCCTCATTTTACTGCATTCTTGATGGCATCGCCAAGGACATCATCTTGACAGGTTATCTGTCCCCTGTTCTCTCTCTGGGTTGGTTCTGGTGGGTTGGCCATGGGCTCACCCCCCTTGGGCTGTGTCCCCAGCGTTTTACCAGTTTCACCCGAGACACAGCTGCTGTTCCCGTGAGGTACAGCTCCGATGGGTTGTGTGTGGGGAAAATAAAGGACAGGAAGCAAAGCCGTCTTGTGAGAGAGGGAACGGGACATCGTGGAGCTGATAAGCAGTTTATTTTAGAGGAATTATTTCAGATGCTGTATGTAAATGCTGCGGAGCTGGAGTGCTGCGAGTCCCCAGATAAGATGCTGGTGGGAAAGATAACAAAGGCTCAAGGAGGACTGATCTCAGGAATATTTCTTGAGAGCGGCTGTGTTTGGATTGAATACGCTGCCTGCTTTTCCTTGATAGTGAGATCACCTCCCTCTCATGCCCGCTGTGGTTCGGGTTTGATATTTTGGTAATATTTGCTGCTGTCCCTGCCTTGATTTTTGTTCCAATGTGTCTGGTTGTTGTTACTACACCTTCCCTTTCACAAGGGAGTTATCATAACCAAGGTTAATGCATCCCAGCAGGTGGAGGAAGTTGCTCGAACTTTGTACATCTTATTAATAATTGCAACAATCATTTTTTTCCCCATTTATTCTCTGACATTGATTCCCCCCAACATTAACGAGTTTTCCGTTGTTCATAGCAGTTGCCTTCTCTCCAGTGCTTTCACCTGGGATTTCCAGGGCTCCACATTATACCACTTTGGTTTTAACAAAAGGAAAACTAACTAGAGGAGAAAGACCTGGAATAGATTGGGTTTTGGAACAGGCATGATGTTTTGAGAAGAGAAGGAAAAACTCTCGGGGAGGAAGGGTGGGATTCTTCCAAGGAATTTCTGGGGCAGAGCTGGGATTTTTGTGAGCCGAACATACTTTTGTGGCTGGGGCACTGACCTCATCCTCAGCCGGTTTCAGGAACACAGATGAAATCTTTGGGTGCTGGAAGGAGATGTGGGATTTTTGCTTGTAGAGAAAGAACAGAAATTATCACTTGGAACACAACCAGACCTGTCAGTCTTTGATGTTTTCATCTGTCACGGTGATGTCTTGGCGCCTCGTGAAATTGCTGCCTTGGGGTGTGTGTATGGGAGAGGATGGTTGTACAACTGGCTGAGTAAAAATAGCGAATGGGGTTTTAGTGAGTGGAGGAATTGCCGGGATGAACAGCTGGCTGCGGGTGTCTTGTGTGGGCAGTAGCTTGGAGATCTCGGCATTGGATGAGCCGCATCGTCCAAGGCTTCCCCGATAACCGATCCTGCTCTCGTGACACCGAGGGGCACTTCCAGCAGGTCAGCTCTGGTGAGATCTCCAGCTGATGGGTGATGTTTGGGGTAATTCCTGTATCCAGTTTGGAAAGCCCCACTGGAAGGTGGCGATGGCGCATCTTTCCCTTGCCTCCCTCCAGCCTGGCCGGGCACGGGGGTTCTCTGGGCGATTGCGTTAACCTGGGGCAGTCTGTAGGGTAGGAAACGCACCACACCGGGTTTTTGGGTCTTTTGTGTCCTGATACTGTAGGACTCTGGGAAAAAGAACGGCTTTTCTCCCAGACAGACAGCAGCTGTTCCTGGCAGAGGCAGCCGTGGGATCCCTGCCAGTGAAATCTCCGTTCCTCTCTCTGTCCCACTCTAGAACAGACACAAGAAAAATCCACTGGTAGCAGACAGCACGAAAACCTCCGTTAACAAACCCTCCTCCCAGCTCGGGGCTGAGCACAGCCTTTTGTAAGCATGAGATGCTTTGTGCAGGACTGTTGCGTATGTGCGCTGCACGTTAAATGATTTATAGAATTCATTGGGGCACTCCTGCTACGCAGCTTGCCCTGATCCATTCCTGTGACCTTGGCTCATTCCCTTCTTGCTTTTCGGGTGGTGTCTGTGGAAGGTGTAAGTTCTCCGGGGACGCGGCATCGCTGCGGTTGCGTGCTGCCTCTAGCCATGGGGTCCGTCCTGATGGACTGTCTAGATTGTAATGGGAATTGTTCACATTATGGAGATTTTTATGATAATTCTGCAATGTTTTCTTAAAGGCAGTTGATTCAACAACTAAAATGACTTCTTCAAACATTAAATTTTCAAGGGCTGAGGTTGGTTTACAGTGCTGTGGTTTGCATGATAAAATGATCCAACAACAGTCTAGTCCTGGGTGTTTTCTAAAGCCCATCAAGACTCTTTTTTTCTTCAAAACCTGCTCATGGCTTTGAGTGCTTGGAGGTGATTAATACTGTAACAATGACATCCAGACCTTTATTCCTCTTGATGGAGCTACTACCATCCTGTCTGTGGCAGGAATGCTGCAGTAGAAATCTTTGCTCCTTCTTAAGATCCAAGTGTTGGATGTGAAGCCTGTAGGTTGACAAGTCCCGAGAACAAATGCCCCGTTTATCAGTAAAACGGGTGTGTAGGGAGTGGAAATTCAGAGAAATCAGCAGGTGCCCAGTGGAGACCCTGGTGCTGGGATTTTTGAAGGACAGATTGGTTCTGTGGGTCGTTCAGTCCTTTCTTTCTGCGTTGGCCAGCGAGGTGTGGTCTCCTGTCCAAGGAGGCGGCAGCATCACCGATAACCTGCTCAACCCAACTGGACGTGTCTGGCTGATTGAAGGTGGGAGTACAGTGGCAGGTGGGATTTAAAATGAGTTTATTTTCCTTTTTTGAAGGCTTTCACCAAGGGAATCTCTGAAGTAGTTACTACTGAGTTATTGGGTGTGCTGGCATGTTAAGACAGACCCAGGAGCCCTCGCTTTGCTGATGAGAATGTGCCACTTGATCCGCAGAAACTGATTTATGTTCTTGGATTGAACGCTTGGAGTTCTCTCAACAGAAAACTATTTTCTTACACCAGCCCCTTGAAAATGGATTTTTTTTTTTAATATTTCACCAAAAAAGAATAAGGACAGGCTTGTTTTATGCTCTTCTGCTCCAGTTATTCAGTTGCTCGCTGACTAAATATTGCGAGAACCTCTTCGAAACGTCTCTCTTGACAGGAGGAGCTGGAGCCGTTGATGTTGGCTTGGGAAAGAGGATCAGGGAGCAAAGGGAGAAAACAAAACTTATGTCTTCCGTGGCTTCATTGAACGCTGCTGAAGGGGTTTTCTTGTCTCTGCTGCTGGATTGCAGGAAAGCAGGAGCATTAGTTTATCAGTGGATGCCATCTCCAAGCTGCCTGTACGGTTTAAGGAGGTAACTTGTCCTCCATGAGGACAAAAAATGAGAATCTAACGGAACGATTTTCTTTAGCTGGTAGCTGGCACCTCTCACAGGGCTTTGGTATCCTGGCTGAATAAGTATTTATGACTTTGCAGGTCTCGTGTGAAGCAGCGTGGTGTAGAATGGCAATGTCAAACCAAGTTAAGGATCTGCTTCATTCCCAGAGATTTCCCTGCCATAACCCCATACGTTACACTCCTGTACTCACCGCAGAAATTACCAGGGGGACCACTCTGCACAAACGACTGCTTCCTCAACATCATCATCACCGAGTCTTTGCTCACACATAAAAATGATGAGATTCCACAGATCGTCTTTTTTGTTGCCCATCTTTTATTTATTAGCATAACCTTTCGGAAGGGCAGGAGGGAGGTCTGGAGGAGCCTGGCTTTGTGTACGGACAGGGTTTGGATGGGTTTGAAGGAAGGAGCTGGGCTGAGAGAAGTCTTTGTGCCTGATGCTGGTTCGCAGATGGCTGGAAGGGGCTGATGCCGTTGGTGGCACCGGTAGGTTGTGAGGGCTCCGGAGATGTTCAGCGTTGATGGGCTGAGCTGGTCTGTTCTCCAGCCCCCAGCTTCTGGGTGAATGCAGTCCTGGAGCCAGAAGAAATTCAGGACAGAAATATTTTATACAGGAAACAAGAGAAGAAATAAATCAGCGTGCGTCTGTGACTTTTCCAGAACAGAGTCTTACCCCAGGCACCTCGAGGCTGTTAAGCAGATTGCACAAGAGGAAAGAGCCCCAGGTCTGGGCTTGGGGACCTGGGCTCGGGGCCATCAGCCTCTCGTGTCACCTTGGCTGCTTCCCCTTTCGGTGCTGTAGATAATTACACACTGACCTCTTCTGTGTGAAGCAGAGAGATTTACTGATGGGCTGTCGGGGAAGGTACAGCGCTCCCAGGCTGCCTTTCTGGGAACCGTGCCGAGCTTTTGTTTAATTTTTGCCCAGTCCCAAGCACCTTGATCAGAGGATAGGAGTATCGGAAACTAATAAGGTAAACATGCTCACAGTTGGAAACAATCCTTATCTGTATCTCTTTCTCCTGCGTTCTGCTCCTTTTGAATTTGATCCAGTGTTTGCCTTAACGCTGGATTTCCTGCCTTTTATAGCTCGCACTCAGAGCTTTAATAATATTTGATCTCTCTCTCTCTTTTTCTGAAGTTTTAATATACAGGACATGTATATTTCAGTTTTATGAATCTTCAGGGAGGCCTCATTTACCCAGCCTGCTTGAATGACCTTGGAGAGTCATTTTATTTTTTTTTCTCCCACTGCCCCTGTGACCTCGTTGCTGGCATCAAATATTCATGGTTTGTACTGGAGTCAGAGGCATTTCCACGTTTAATAGGAAGGTGCAAAAGGTGTTCCCGTAGGGTGCAGGGGGCTGTGTTGGAATATTCAGCACGTGGGTTGTAGTGATGCTGTAGCTGCAGCTCCGTGTGGATGGAGTTGCATCTGCCCATCAGTGCTGCTGTTGACCATGGCCCTTGCCATGGAGGAGGATGAAGATACTCCAACTCCAGTGGTTTTTAAGTTGTCTGCAGAAGATAACACACAATCCTCCCCCAAGGCAGGTCTCTCTGGATGCTCTCCTCCTGCCCAGCAAGGCAAGCACACCTTCGTTCCATCCTTTGCAGCAAAGTTGCTGTTACCCGAGGTGCCAGAACAACGCCTTGTGAGGTGCCTGCTGTGCGCTTTGTGTTGAAGAGGGTAAGACAGAGCTCTGAAATACTGCTCGCTGCTAATGCACCTGCTTTCATTTGACCTCCTTGTCCTGCCTCATTTCAAGGATATTGTTGTTCTGATTATTATTTTTTTTTGTGCTTCAGAGGAAGGTTATTTTTACGCAGCTTCCCCTCTGAGCACGGGTGCTTCCAACCGTCAAACACAGAGTTAATTATTTCTAAAGCTCAAGTTTTGGCAGCTTCAGTTTAGCACAGAAGTAATTTTTGTGATGGAGTAAGCTATTCCCGGAGGTAATGTCTAAGGACAAACCTTCGGCGCTGCTGTTAGGAAGGAGGCGGCAGAGTTGGGTTTGTGGGTGCTGCGGGGTTCGGTGAGAGGGGAGCTCAGGTCTGACCAACTCGACCGGCTGTTGGATGGTGCTGGAGGTGGTTCTCGGGGGGTTTCTTCCTTTCTTGCCCCTGTAACTTCTGGCACAAGAGCACGCTTAGGAAAGCGGGAATGGAAGCAACTTTTTTCATTCATGGAAAGGGAGCAGCTTCTTTGCAGGTGTCCTAGAGTCTACCTCATCCATCTACCAAAGTACCTCTCACAAAAAAAAAAAAAAAAAAAAAATCAAAAGAACCTTTGCCTTTTTATATAGAATCTGTCTATATTCAGAAATTGGAGAGTTTAA